>CAKNYM010048052.1:43427-108823 GCA_932195095.1 Andricus curvator
ATCATCCGCGGCTAGAGACCTGACTCCAAGGAACAGTGTTGCCCGATGTTTTCTCGCGTAAATTTCCCGCTCTTGCTTACCTTCTAGGACAGAAGGTGCAGAAGCGGATGACGTACACGTTCCAGTTGCGTCGGGATTGGTTGCTTTTAAAGAACCATGATCGTAGCTTCCGGAGCCTACAACTTCTCACATGTAAAATCTGAGGATATATAATAATATATAATTATTTAATGTGTGTTCGGTTTTTTTGAAGAGCTTGCTCAATTGAAACTACTGAAAGACCGTTGAATTAAAGTATTTATTAAAAGAATAGTGGTTTGTTCGATAATGGCTTTTCAGTGAAAAATGTATGATCAATGAAATAACATTCATATTTGAAAATGTTCAGGATATGAAAGGAAGATTAATAGCAGAGATGGTAATACGTATATATGTATAGTGGAGAATTCTGATTTATGAATACAAATGCATATATTGCTTTCCACGAAAGAAAAAAGGAGAAGGAACTCATTTTTTAAAAATATTTTACTCTTATTATATCATACATAACAATAAAAATGATGAATATACCATAGAAAAAAGTATAAATCCAGCCAAGACAAAGAAGCATCCAAATAAGTGCTGGAACGAGAGCTGTTATGACAATTTTGAGGAGTTAGGTGAATGTTGATTACAACAGAAACGAAATTTTTCTATTCAAGCTGACATTTATGACATCATCTCATTGGTTTAAACATAAACGTCAATGCTTTTTAAATAAAGAAGAAGCTGTTTCAAGAAAGTCCACAAAACACCTTCTTATGATGAAGAAAAGAAAGGATAAATAATAATAAGAGTGAATTATGTGCAAGAGAGAACCATGTGATGTAATTTACTTATAAGCTATAGACTAAATTAATTTTTATATTCTAAAAAAATCAACTCAGAATAAAATTTAATTGTGGTTAAATAAATTCAGTTAAACAGATAAGGATTTCGGGTAAACAGAATCATGAAGTTCCTAAAAATAAATATTATTCAATAATACCAATCTCTCGCAATTCATCAATAATTGAAATAATTTCATGTACATTATTGGTGTTTTCCAGCTACTAGAGCTTGTAAAGGAAAGCGCAATCTATCTACAAGTTTATTTGGATCTAACATTTCGACTTCTTTTTTTTCTGCTATCTCATATTCAGAGGAAAGGTCACTTTCAGCATCATCATCCTCCTCCTCCTCATCATCATCATTATCATTATCATCAGCATCATTTATTTTGGTCATCACGGATGGAGGTTTGCCATCTTGGCTAAATTCTTCTTCTGCTTGTACTTCTTGCTCCTTCACAAGCGGTTCCACTTCTTCTCTAGACTTCTGAGTAATGCACGTTAGATTCTTCAGTGGAGAGAATTGTGACTTCCAGGCTTCCTGATTAGCTTGTTTCCCGTCAGGTTTGAAAATCTTATGCTTACGATGAATTGCTTTCCTGTCCTTATCAATCAACCTGTTACTGTCTTGCATAGTCCTTAGACCTCCAGGTACCTTTGCAATTTGGTGAAAGTCTCTCCCATCCTGCTTATGATTCTTTGCTAAGCAAGAGTATTTCTCATGTCTTTTTAAATTATCGAGTCTTGAATAAGTTCTGGAACAACTTGAACATGTGTAAGTCATCTTGTCACTAACACAGTCGAAATGGCTGTTCATTCATGAAAGCTGAGTTTATATCCTCATCCTCCTCCTCCTCTTCCTCCGCCTCCAACTCCTCTTCCTACTCATCCTCCTCCTCTTTTCCAACTCCAACTTATCCTTCTCCTCTTCCAACCTGCTCCAACCACCTCCAAAACTGTAGCATTTTTAACCGTAGAGTTGAAACTAGTTTAAACTCTTCGGTTAAAAATGCTAGTTTTGGAGGAGGTTGGAGCAGGTTGGAGGAGGAGAAGGATAAGTTGGAGTTGGAAGAGGAGGAGGATGAGTAGGAAGAGGAGTTGTAGGCGGAGGAAGAGGAGCAGGAGGAGAAGGAGGAGGATATAAACTCGGCTTTCATGAATGAACAGCCATTTTTACTGTGTTAGTGACAAGATGACTTCCACATGTTCAAGTTGTTCCAGAACTTATTCAAGACTCGATAATTTGAAAAGACATGAGAAATACTCTTGCTTAGCAAAGAATCATAAGCAGGATGGGAGAGACTTTCACCAAATTGCAAAGGTAACTGGAGGTCTAAGGACTATGCAAGACAGTAACAGGTTGATTGATAAGGACAGGAAAGCAATTCATCGTAAGCATAAGATTTTCAAACCTGACGGGAAACAAGCTAATCAGGAAGCCTGAAAGTCACAATTCTCTCCACTGAAGAATCTAACGTGCATTACTCAGAAGTCTAGAGAAGAAGTGGAACCGCTTGTGAAGGAGCAAGAAGTACAAGCAGAAGAAGAATTTAGCCAAGATGGCAATTCTCCATCCGTGATGACCAACATAAATGATGCTGATGATAATGATAATGATGATGATGAGGAGGAGGAGGATGATGATGCTGAAAGTGACCTTTCCTCTGAATATGAGATAGCAGAAAAAACAGAAGCCGAAATGTTAGATCCAAATAAACTTGTAGATAGATTGCGCTTTCTTTTACAAGCTCTAGCAGCTGGAAACACCAATAATGTACATGAAATTATTTCAATTGTTAATGAATTGCGAGAGATTGGTATTATTGAATAATATTTATTTTTAGCAACTAGCTAAATGTAATTAAATTAACATTCGCAATTACTAATTGAACATTTCCTGTAGTTAACAATTTTAAATTTTTTTTTTCTTACTATTCAATATTATATATATATAATTATTGTTTTTACGTTTTATTATTATTATAATGAAATAGGTTGAATAAATGAATCTAATTTGAAATTTATGTGTGTTTTTCTTTATTATCTCACCTGAATTCATTGTACTTTTTAGGATACCAGCTTATAAAACATCTATAACAGAAGATTAGTGCATATATAATCATCATTATCATACCCACCTCCTCCTCTGCCCTCCTTCTCAATTCCGTCCCCTTCTTCCACGCTTTAATAGTTTATTCAATTCTGGATAATTTAAGATTCAACAGGAGAAACGTGGTTACAACTATGAGAAAAGCAGCGTACCCTACAGTGGTGCACTCTATCATTATCTTTATTAACCCAAGACCCATTGTTAATGAAACTAAGTTTTCGTTTAATAAGTTGACATAGATGAATCAACAGTATATTCATGATTCTGTTTACCTGAAATCCGTATCTGTTTAATTGAATTTATTTAACCATAATTAAATGCTGGTTCTAAGAAAATAATAATTTACATTTTTTATATAAAAGCAGATTTTAATATCATTGATTTTTACATAAAGTCAATATTATAAGAGAATGGTCATTTATCAAGCTCAGCACAGAGGGCAGCACTGAGAGTGGCGATACATCTAGTATGCAGGAACAAGGCATTACATACAGTTTCCTTAGTGTTTTTTTTTCTTGTTATTTGGAAGCCGATGTGGTCCTTTATTTTATATTCAAATGCCACATATACACACAAATTTTCCAAGAAGAAAGTGTAGGAAGGTCAACACAGTTTTTAAACTCTCTAACAGACTTAATTGTAATATTTATAGTATCCTCCTCCTCCTCCACCTCCTCCTCACTCTCTATTCTTGATCGTATCCTCATCCTTCTCGTCCTCTATTCTTCCACATACATTTCAATAGTTTATTTAACTTGATTGAGGATAAATCAAGATTCAACAGGGAAATTGTGATTACAACTACAAGAAAAAGCAGCATATCCGGTGGTGGCGCACTCTATGATAATCTTTGCTAACCCCAGGTTCCCGTTTTAGTGAAACAAAGTTTCGTCTACTAAGTTGGAACAGTTGAATCAACTGTATATCCATTATTCTGGTAACCAGAAATCCTTCTCACTTTAAATGGATTTATTTAATATACGTAATCAATACTTCATTCAGCATTTTTAGTATTATTTAATTAAATTTCTATATCACTAAATGTTGATTTAAGAGTTCTAGAAAGTAGGTGTTCATGTTATCACTAGATCATTGTATTATTTTTTAATGTTTGATTCGCAGTATTCTTGCATTAGATTTTAATGTTGCTGAATTTATTTCATCATTCATGGTACTTTATTTCAATGTTTCAAGTAAGTAAATTGAATCTTTTTAGCAGATTACTCTATTATGTGAAAGATGATTTCAACGTTTCTCACAGTTCATTATAATATTTATGTAGCTGATTTTATAAATTCTAACAAGAGCATTCGAATTATTTTTTTTTTTCATCCCAAAATAGTTGAATCAATAATATTAAAAAATTATTACGTGGCTACCAGGTATTAATTGCTAATAGTTTATGAGACATCTGAGCTATATCGATATAAGATTCTAAATCTCTCACTGTGATCCACTGGATGTAATAAGATCTCTTAAGAATCTGTTGGTATTTTTCAAGATTAATGCAAAATTTGTATATGGTTTGATTCATTTGCAGAGGCATGCTGTGAGATTTATGATTATGTTTTTTGAGTCGCTCAATCACAAAGCCGTCTGAAATCTTGCAAATGTTACAAAATTATTTTTTTCGAAATAAATTTTTTTCAATACATAGCTCTCTCTCTCTAGCTTACACACACACACACACACACACACACACACACAAATGCTTCATACCTTGCTGTCACTTTATTCTGAGTTGATTTTTTTAGAATATAAAAATTAATTTAGTCTATAGCTTATAAGTAAATTACATCACATGGTTCTCTCTTGCACATAATTCACTCTTATTATTATTTATCCTTTCTTTTCTTCATCATAAGAAGGCGTTTTGTGGACTTTCTTGAAACAGCTTCTTCTTTATTTAAAAAGCATTGACGTTTATGTTTAAACCAATGAGATGATGTCATAAATGTCAGCTTGAATAGAAAAATTTTGTTTCTGTTGTAATCAACATTCACCTAACTCCTCCAAATTGTTATAACAGCTCTCTTTACAGCACTTATTTGGATACTTCTTTGTCTTGGCTGGATTTATACTTTTTTCTATGGTATATTCATCATTTTTATTGTTATGTATGATATAATAAGAGTAAAATATTTTTAAAAAATGAGTTCCTTCTCCTTTTTTCTTTCGTGGAAAGCAATATATGCATTTGTATTCATAAATCAGAATTCTCCACTATACATATATACGTATTACCATCTCTGCTATTAATCTTCCTTTCATATCCTGAACATTTTCAAATATGAATGTTATTTCATTGATCATACATTTTTCACTGAAAAGCCATTATCGAACAAACCACTATTCTTTTAATAAATACTTTAATTCAACGGTCTTTCAGTAGTTTCAATTGAGCAAGCTCTTCAAATAAACCGAACACACATTAAATAATTATGTATTATTATATATCCTCAGATTATTATTATTATTATTATTATCAAACTACATGTAGAATGTGTTTGAAACTTTTTCTAGAAAAGCTGCTTAGACAAATTTGGCACTTACAATTGCGCAATATTATTTTGTGACCAGCTGTGGAATGGTCTTGATGTCGGTAAAGTAGAGATGCACCTTCCTTTTGGAAAATTGACTCAGTAACCCTCTTGTAAAAAAGTGGCTCAGTATCCCTGTTGTATTAGTGGTTCAATATCTTGCATCTAAATACATAGATTTGGCTCAGTAGCCCTCTCGTGAAAAAGTGGTTCTGTCTCCCTGGTTCAGTACCTCTCTTGTATCATGTTATCAAAATATTTCAGAAACTTAGCACGGACATGAACTGTCAAATGTTCTCTAATAATGTTCTCTAGAATGTATTTTCATGAATTATTTGCACACTAAATAAAGACAGGAATTTTTAGTTGCATATGTTATCTATAAGGAA
This sequence comes from Andricus curvator, assembly GCA_932195095.1. Lineage (NCBI taxonomy): Eukaryota > Metazoa > Arthropoda > Insecta > Hymenoptera > Cynipidae > Andricus > Andricus curvator. The sequence goes on from CAKNYM010048052.1 coordinate 49,336, forward strand.
GCAATAAATCATCCTTGTTTTTTTTTCTCATAACCATATGACACTGTAGAAAATGTAAGGACAAAGCAAAATGTAACCTTGAAAGTATTTACACGAAATGTTCAATTGAGATGAGAAATAACCTTGAAGCTGTTTACATGAATTCGGTTCTTATAATTGCGCAATATTATTCTATGATGTCATCAGAACCCTCCTAGAATACATATCCAGAGTCCGCCTTGTAAAAGTGGCTCAAAAGTGAGATCCAAAGTCCGTCTTTTAATGCGTATCCAGACTCCATCTTACTTTTTGGTTCAGAACCCAGCTTTACCCATCTACTAATACAGTAGCTTTAGTGGATGATTGAAAATTTCGAAATATTTGATTATATTTATTTTGTATTTAGCTTGTTTTTATACATTTATTTTAAATTGTTAACGTGTAATAGGCAAAACTGGACTTTCAAAATATGAGATGAAAAAGGTGTTGAAAAACGAGCATACATCTGTGAATAAAAAAGGCATGTGAATTCATATCAAGTGTGTTTATATGATATAAGAAGCGATAAGTGTCGGACAGTGCACCCTTAATATGTATAAGTTAAAGCACGTATAAGTAAGCCCGTAATAAAATGCATTATGTATTATGTCTCTTTCGAGCCTCGAAATTTTTTGCAGTATCTTATTTCATGTAACACGTTGAGCGGTTGACGGACCTAGCATATGGCAAAAGAATGATTATCAAACGTTATGGGTTGACTATGGAATCAAACTTTTATGAGCAGTAAAAAAGAAGTGATCTCTAGAGAACGAAAGCAGAGACTAATGAAATGTATGCAGAGTTAGACGGTCAGTGCATCAAATGTTTTCTAAAATCAAAACGTCTAAACACATCTGAACATTATCCCGAGTCCTCGCTCGCTACTCAATACCAGAATAAAGCAATAAGAATCCCGAGTATATAACCTACCATAAGGAATCCTTTAGATACTCTTTTACCTATATTATTCGATTGGCTTGAAATATTTTTTAATTTTAATTTTTTATCTTCCTCTTTAATCCTTGAGTTCTAGAAGATTCTACATTATAATCAGCACGTTGGGATATAATTTTTTGCAACGCAAAATGTAACGTGTCATTTAAAATAACCTTGAACTTGTTTACAAAAAAAATGGCGCAGTATAATTTGATGTCATCAGGAATATTCTAGAAACTAAGCACATAGCTCTTTTTATAGACGCTTACCTCCTCTACCATTTTTCTTGAGACTTTTGCACAATGTTGCCAGTTATTGCATCATATGATGCAACAAAGCTCTCGAAGATTCTACATTATAATCGAAACGTTTGGAATATAATTTTTGCAACGCAAAATGTAATGCGTCATTAGAATAACCTTTAAATTGTTTACGAAAATTCTTTCCAGAAATTTTGCAGTAAAAGTTGATGACGTTATTAAGAATAATCTAGAAATGAATTACCGCTGAATTAAATCATTTAGCTGGAAAGCAATAAATCATCCTTGATTTCTATAAACTATATTATACAGTAGCTTTAGTGGATGATTGAAAAAATTTCCAAATATTCTATTGTATTAATTTAGCTTATTTTTTCATATTTTTTATTTTAAATCTTTAACGTGTAATAGGCAAAAATGGCCTTTCGAAATAGTAGTAGAAATTGCCAGGACGAAGCAAAATGTAACCTTGAAAGGATTTACGCGACATGCTTGAGATAAGAAATAACCTTGAACCTGTTGTTACATGAATTTAGCTGGCACAATTGCGCAATATTATCTGTGACGTCATCAAGGAATGTTCTAGAACGGTCTCGATGTCAACCTCACACAGACACACGCACACAGGCTTACCTCACACAGAAACGCACTAATTTTAATTGGTCCAGAAACCCCCCTATATATCTACTCGTTTAGAACTAATTTACGAACTGAAGAAAAAATCAGAAGGCAATGCAATAAGGACTTATATATATTTTTATTTTCATATTTTTACAGTTTCAAATGTAGAATATAATAGAATTTTATTTTTCTATGTACATACTCGTTGGACTTTTACATATATATGTACTACCTTTGTACCTTCTGAGTGATAATTTTACTTTGGCACACTTTGCCAAGCTTCGTAGTCACAAAAATCACATGTTTAGCTCATTAATGTCATTCCCCGCTTATAATTCTTACATTCATTTATTCTGAAATTGCTTCATATTGCCACTTGGTATTCTCGCTTTCATGAGCCTTATTCTGTATAGTTAAATCCCTAAAAACATTATTATTTAAATTTCCACAATATTTAGATTAACTAAAGTTGGTTAACAGTCTGTTTCTTTGAATCGTCGTTTATAATTTCATCTTCGAATACTTCCTCGCTTTCCTTTTTTGTTGAAAATTTCAAGTTTAAAAATTGATTTCTTTAATATAAAACTGGTCACTCTAATAAACATAAACCTACAAAAGATTTGTAACACAACAGGGTGACGATTGACATGGAAACCTTCACTCAAAAAAAAGTTCTAGTTAAAGTTACCAGACGCGTCTGGTTAACAAATTTCTAGTTATTTTAATCCGAAATTATGGTTAATATGACTAGAAAATTCTAGTTAATTAACTCTGGTTGATTTTTTCTGGTTAATATTTCTGGTAACAGAAGTGTCGCGATCTTGTGTCGGTTTCCAGAAATGTGTCTTTTGTCTCATATCGTGTTGCTGGATGTGTCAAGTGACGCTTTGTCGTAAATGTCCAATTCTCGAACAATCGCGTTTTGTTAATTGTATTTTGAGTTATATAAGTATAACAAATAATAGTGAAGCGTGAATTTAGTTGTGTTATATCAGAAAAAACTGCGCGTTATCTGTCTAAACACCAGTGGTACAGGGATACTTCCAAAGCAAGCACATATTTTTTGGGTGTCTTTGAAAAATATTCTCGAAAATATTAACATTGTAGACAATAAATTAACAAAGTGAATGTTTGAGAATTTTGTTATTGACCAAGTGACCTAAGTGCATATTATGTAAAATCTCGAACAAAATAGTCTTAGCGACTGTTTCAGAAACAGAATGTATCAACAATATGCTGCTTTTGCTTCGAATCTTGTAGGTATCTATCGCCATTTATTAATATATCTACATATAGGGAGATGAAATTTTAGCGAAGCGGAATATAGTTGCTGCACTCTGTTTTTGGAAACTGTTGTTAGATTATTTTCATTGGGACGCAGTCCATGTAATTTCAGAGGGGTTAGAAAGAGTTCATGAAGGTAGTAAAGTATCGAAATTCGATAGTCGAAAATCGATGGCTACCAGAATATCTGATTAAACAGCTTACCAGAATATCTGGTTATGTTGACTAGAACGTTGTATTCCTAAGCTACCAGAAAACTGTCTGGTGAAGATTTCTGGTTAACCTTACCAGAAATTCTGGTAAAATTTACTGGAATTTCTGGTAACATTAACCAGAAAATTCTCAACCAGAAACTTCTGATACTTTTAACCAGGATTTATAGTAAGGGCATATTTAACACTCTATTCTAGTTGAATTAACTACAATTCTGATTGGTTCAACCAGAGTTTTTTTTCAGTGTTGAGAATGACCTGTAATTTAATTACAAGACCTTGATTTTCTTACTAATCACTTTTTATAAATAACAATTGAACAATTATTAATACTCATTTAAAAAGTGTTCAGTTTAAAAATCGTAATCTTTCCATTTTTCACGTTTTTAACTTAAAATTGCTTAAAATTATATAATTTTAAAACTTTACAAATTTGTTGATTTATGTATATTCAGAGCATTGGAAGTGAGCGTGGTTTTATATATTTTTTAATCTTTCAACTGTACAATTTATAGAAGTTAAAAACGTTCATTTTTGCTGTTTAACGGCATTTAATTTAAAATTTTGGAATGTGTTATCAGCTTCCATTTTATACGTGTAAATAATTGAGCGTTTGAATTTTGAAAAATGTTAAGCTTTAATTTTAAAATTCAAAAGAGTTCCACGTTGATTATTTTAATTTCCAGTTCAGTTTTTATAAATTCGAATGAAAAAATGGTTAATTTCGAAAGTTCGAATCTTCAAATTTCAATGATCCTGAAAAATGTTTGCGAACCGGGAATTTTCTTCCTCGATTAAAACGGCCACCCAGAATTATATTTCCGTGATTTTAAAACAGTATAGGATATGAATAAATATTTTTCAACATACATACATACATACATTGATTAGCAGTTCGAACTCGAAAGTTCATTGCCTCACTACCCGATTCGGGTAGTGTTTCTAGGTGGATATTTACTACCAATGTGGGCCCACCACACCCACGACGGGCCAACAGCACGCAGTATTCCTGAACGGTCACCCATCCAAGTACTAACCGCGCCCAACAATGCTTAACTTCAGTGATCTTACGAGAACTGGTGTTTTCAGCGTGGTATCGCCGTTGGCAAATATTTTTCAACTGCAACATTAATTTAAGTTTTTTATATGATTTTGACGATATTTCCTTTTTGAATACGTAATAATTTTAATATGAAACTAAGCTTAAATTATTTAATGCAACCGTCTCATTTTTGCTGGGTGCTGGTCTGTTGGCATATAATATACGTGGTCAAACCCTGTATGGATATTAACGGTTTCATCCATGTTTATTGCATATTTTAGCGCTTCCTTTTGTAAGTAAATGGGCTTCGAAATCGGATGCTTTGTACTTACGCACACTTATTTTTCGTGAGCGAAAATTTGGAAGCTCGACATTTTTCTTGCTCACAGGTGTCTCCTTTTTCATTTGGGACCGTTGTTTTTCAATATTAGAGTGTCTTGAAAAAGCAATGACATTATCAAGTTGAGGTATGCATTTAGTATTGTCTGTTACTGTCATTTGCGTTCTTTTTAAAATGTCTTCAGCAGACTGAAGAAAGCGTTCGATGGTTCGTCTTTCGCGATGTCAGCCGTTACAGTATTAATCAATGATCCTAAACTTGCTTATGGTTTATAGCAGCTTTATTCACGCCCTCTCCAGAAAGGGAATATCGTCAAAATCATATAAGAAACTTAAATTAAAGTCGGAGATAAAAAATTATTCATTTATATCCTCTACTGCTTTGAAATCACAGCAATATAATTCTGGGTGGCCGTTTTAATCGAGGAAGGAAATTCCCGGTTTCTTGCAGGTTCGCAAACATTTTTCACGGCCATTGAAATTTAAAGATTCTAACTCTCGAAATTGACAATTTTTTCATTTGAAGTTATAAAAGCTGAACTGGAAATTAAAATACTCAAAGTGGAACTCTTTTGAATTTTAAACTTTTAAAATTAAAACTTAAGATTTTTTTAAATTCAAACACTCAATTATTTACACGTATAAAATGGAAACTGTTAGCACATTCCAAAATTTTTAATTAGATGTCATTAAACAGCAAAATTGAAAGTTTTTAACTTCTATAAATTGTACAGTTGAAAGATTAAAAAATATAAAAAATCACGCTCACTTTCAATGCTCTAAAGATACATAAATCAACAAATTTGTAAAGATTCATAATTATATCATTTTAGGCAATTTTAAATTAAAAAGATTAAAACTGGAAAGATGATAATTTTTTAAACTGAACACTTTTTAAAGTAGTATTACTAATTGTTATTTATACATAAAAATTTGATTTGAAATCTTTTTAAATATTCCCTCAAAATTATTATTTTCGAAAATAAAAAATCACTTTAAATTTTCGCAGGAATCGTAAGAAATTTTTTTTTATTATTATCTTCAAACCTTTCAAAATCCCACAAAAGCTTCAAAATTGTATTTCAAAATCTTTAAAAATCTGCATTTTCTTTTAAATGTTTTGAAATCTTCTAATATTTTTAATCGCTTATCAAATTTTAGCAAAGTTTAGAAAATTCAAGATGAGTTTCTTTTAAAAAGTGATTACACAGTAAGAAAATCAAGGTCTTGTAATTAAACTACAGGTCATTTTCAAGGTTTCCACATCAAATCGTCACCCTGTTGTGTTACAAATCTTTTATAGGTTTATGTTTATTAGAGTGCCCAGTTTTATATTAAAGAAATATATTTTTAAACTTGAAATTGTCACAAAAAAAAAAAGCAAGCGAGGAAGTAATTGAAGATGATATTATAAGCGACAATTAAAAGAAACAGACTGTTAACCAACTTTAGTTAATCTAAATATTGTGAAAATTTTAATCTAATGTTTTTAGGGATTTAATTCAAGACAGAATAGGGCTCATGAAAAGGAGAATACCAAGTGGCAATATTAAGCAATTTCAGAATAAATGACTGTAAGAATTATAAGCGGAGAATGACATTAATGAGCTAAACATGTGATTTTTGTGACTACGAAGCTTGGCAAAAAGTGCCAAAGTAAAATTATCACGCAGAAGGTACAAAAGTAGTACATATATGTAAAAGTCCAATGAGTATGTACATGGAAAAATAAAATTCTATTGTATTCTACATTTGAAACTGTAAAAATATGAAAATAAAAAATATATATAAGTCCTTAATTGCATTGCCCTCTGATTTTTTCTTCAGTTCGTAAATTAGTTCTAAATGTACAATGAAATTAATTCATAATCATTTTAATCAATTAAAATGCACATATGCACTATATAAATTGTAAAGAATATATATAATTAGCACGAATGAATATTTACAAACATTTTGAGAAAAAAAAACAATACTTTTCTTTCTAAATTAAGGTATGGCCCGTGCGAATGGTATCAAACTTTAAATGTAGGCTTTTAAATTGCGCGCCAACCGGCTCTTTTCGGCTTCGTGCATGTTCGGTAAGAAACCAGCCTCTTTCGGCTCCTAACGTTGGGGAAGGTTCCAAAGAGCAAAAGCGGAGCTTAAAACACTGTACGATGATAGGCTCTTAATTGAAAGCATCTATGGCATTTAGCGCCGCCACTGGTCAAGATCTGAACTTCGGTGCGGAGCATGCGTCATGATGCGATATACAGCCGTGTACAACGAAGTTTAAAAACGCGTACCAAGTCGAAAAAACGTTTTATTAAAATTTTATTAAAAATGAAACTTCTATTTCAAAATTCATCGGTTTTAGTAGAAATTACATGTTTATTGGATGATAATGCAACTATTTGGTTGAAAATTCAACTGCCTTGCTGGAAATTCGTTTTTTTTTTCGGATGAAAGTTCTACTATATTTATATATGAAAATTTTCCTTGAGTATAAATTGCGACTTTCTTCTATATAAATGCAACTGTTTGGTTGACAATTGGACAATTTTGTTAAAAAGTTATCCTTTGTGGTTGGAAATTCAAGAATTTTGTAGAAAATTGACTTGTTTGAAATTTATATTTTCCTGCTGAAATGTCAGCGGAAATATGTTTTCGATGAAAATTCAAATACTTGGATAACAATATAATATCTTGGATAACAATGCAATTGTTGGGTTGAAAATTAATTCTTTGCGTGAGGATTCAATTATTTTGTTTGAAAATTTTGGTTGAACCTCTTTCTCAAAACACCGTTTTCTTTTCCAAAATTCATATTTTTAGCTGAAAATTCATCTATTTAGTTGAATGTATGACTATTTGGTTGAAAATTGATCTTTTTTAATTGATAATTGAATCGCATGGAGAACAGTTTAACTAATTGCTTGGAAATTTTTTTTTAGCAGAACTTTAATGTATTTTGTTGAAAATTGAACTACTTTGTTGAAAATAAATTTTTCGCTGAAAATTCACATCTTCTGGTTAAAAATTCAATTGTTTTACGAGAAATTCGTCTTTTGTCTTAAAGGCTCCACCACTTAGATTAACTTCTTTCTTCCTGACTGAAAAATGTTTCTTTGCTGAAAATTCGTGGTTTTGGGTTAAAAAATTATTTCAAAAAAAATTTTCATCTTTTTTTGGTTAAAATATCAAATATTAAGCTTTTTTGTCTTGAATTCATCTGTTCAGGTTGAAAGTTCAACTATTTTGTTGCAAATTTAATCACTTTGGTCAAAATTTAAGTATTTTGTTCAAAAGTCAACCTTTATGATAGAAAAGTCATTTTTTACATTCTCATCATTCCTGATTGAGAAAGTATTATAATTCTCCCAAATTTCACGCCACAGTTTTCCAACGCATTTCCACGTTTTGAGAACGCCTGAAGCCGAACACCAAATTTTGACGATGTTACAATTTTAATTTTTCCTGCTTTCGACTTAATCTCATTTCTGCTGAAGATAAAGTTTTAACTCGAAAAGAAATATTTTCAATTAAAAATAGAATAGTTACATTTTCAGTTTGAAATACTTAACTCACAACTGAAAACCAACGAATTTTCAAAAAAATAGTTCAATTTTGAATCAAAGAATAGATCTCTCCACTCAAATGATGAATCTTGAACAACAACAAATGAATTTTTAACGAAATGGTTAAATTTTTAGTTAAGGAAATTAATTTTCAACTAAAAATATGAATCTTCAATATAAAGAAATTAATTTTTAACGAAATGGTTAAATTTCTGGTTAAGGAAATGAACTTTGAACTAAAAATATGAATCTTCAATATAAAAAAATGAATTTGCAACTAAATAATTGAATTTTCAACTCAAAAATTGATTTTCTACAAAAATAAAACAAATCTTCAACGAAATAATTAAATTTTTACCTAAAACAGATACATTTTTTACTTAAAATAGAATAGTTCAATTTTCAGTAAAAAAATCAATTTTCAGCCAATTAAAATAACTTTTCCACCAAAAAGATAAATCTACATCTGAGAAGATTAAAGTTCTATAAAAAAAGAAAATGTTTTGACAAAAAATGAAATAGTTAAATTTTCAGTTCAAAAAATTAATTTTCGGTTAAAAAATGAATTTCCATTAACAAACCAATTTGCAGCCTAAAAGATTAATTTTCAACAAAAAAAGAATTATTTTTAACAAAATATATGAAATTTCAACCAAATATTTGAATTCTCAATAATTAAATTCTCAACCGAAGAAATGAATTTTCAACCAAAAAGAAGAATTAGTCACCATCTTAGTTCTACCATCAAAGACGAATTTGCAACCCAAAAGAAGGATTTTTTTAAATTGTTAAATTTTCTACAAAATAATAGTCACTGAATACTTCTTTCTTTCATTTGATTTATTTTATTCCGAGATGAAATATTTTCATAAATTTCACATGCTCTCATTTCATCTTCCTAAATATTAAACTTCCAAAATTAATTCATGCAACGTTATAAATGACCATGTACAGATGCCACGATGGAATAGTAGGGAGTAGTATCCCTGTAAGTGGGGAGTGGGACGAACAACGTCCAGGAATTCGTTAATGTTTGTCACGAATGGAAACCCGTGATCAACCCTGCGCACATGCGCACTGGCTGTTGCCATGTCAACAATGTCAACACGCGTTGGAAGTTTAAAAAAAATAAGAACACAAACGAAAATAACCTACATATGCATCGAAATGATCGAGATGTCAAAATACAACATAGGGGAGTGGGTATAACACATGACAGCGCAAACATCACTGCGCATGTGCACGGGACTGCTCACCGGTTTCCATTCGTGGCAAACATTAACGAATTCTTGGACGTTGCTCGTCCCACCTCTGCTCACCAAACACATAGGGTGATACCACTCCGTACTATTCCTTCGTGACAGATACTATAAGAATATATTTCTTTTTTATTTACTTCATATTGTTGTTAGGTATATTCTAATAAAATATGCTGCTCCTTTTGTTTCTCATAAACTACGTGTTTGAAATCTCGCGCTGATTTTACATAGTTCAGATCTTGACCGTTGGCGGCGGTAAATCCCAAAGCCGCTTTCAATTCGCCTCAAACTCCCTGCAGCTGTGGGACTCTGATGCTGTTTCGAAGTCGAAAATCGGACGAACCTCTCTTTCTATCTCCACACGTTAGAAAAAGAGGTCCGTTCGATTTTCGACTTTCGAGACGGTATCGGAGTCCCACTGCAGCTGATACATGGCTATCTCGTATCCAGCAGTGGGACTCCGATGCTGTTTCGAAGTCGAAAATCGAACGAATCTCTCTTTCTATCTCCACACGTTAGAAAAAGAGGTCCGTTCGATTTTCGACTTTCGACACGGTATCGGAGTCCCACTGCAGTGCATGATCTAGCAAACTATTGTCTCGCCAGACGCAAGTAAAAAAAAAGTCAACCAATTAGACGGCTCCCTAGTTCGACCCATCGACCCTTCCATCTTGGATCGGGTTCGGACGGCGGATTTGAACCGACTGAGGAATACGAATGACATCGTAAGAAGTTGAAATAAAAAATTACACTACATATACAAAATGATTTGCCATGTATAGCATTAAAAAATTGAAATAATTCATGATTAATCAGGGAATAAGAGTTACGTATGTAATATTTATTAAAGAACTTATAAAGTTTTAAAGCATGTTTCATTTTAGGTAATGCCAAGGATTTGATATTCATTAATATAAAGCATAAATAATGTATGTATTCTTTGTAATTATATACAGGAAACTTCGTAAAAAAAATAAAATAAACACTTAACCAATTTCTGACAACTATAAGTTTTAATTTCGATTTCAATGAGAATAACCCTACCCAAACTACAGCTAAAGGTGGGCTTCCGTATGGGCGACTGAAGTCGTGCCGAGTCAAATCGCGCATTTCAGTTTATGACTGCTTCTCATTGGATCTTATGGCACCCTTTCCGTATGCGCGAAACGCGACGCGCGACAGTAGGGACCCCCAAGGGCGGCTATAAATCGCGGCGACTAGACTGCTCGGGAAGCAGTCTAGCCGCCCAGCTGACGCGACTTGAGTTTTCGAAAATACTGTCTACTATCTATTATAATTATGGATGATTCAAAATTAATAAAATTTGTGCGTCAACACAATTGCATCATTGATGCAAAAAAAAAAAAAAAATTTTACAAGGATCTACATGTGAGAGACTAACGTATGACTAACTAAATTGAAAAACATAAAATTTTTAAGAATTAAAAATGAAATTCAACGTTTATTTGAACATTTGTTATTTAATCTATAAATTATAAAAATTCCTATTTATGTATCGCAGGCTTCATAATCTTTTTCCTAAATTACAAAATATTCAACGTATATGGCTAACGTATGTCCAATGTAATTTTAAAGACGTAAAATTTATAAGATTTAAAAATTAAATTCAACGTTTATTTCAACATTTGTTATTTAATCAATAAATTATAAAAATTCCCGTTTATATTATCGCAAATTGATCTGTTTTAAATGAAGATTCCAGTATTTTGTAGAAATTTTTTTTTTCAAATCCAACTGTTGTTTAAATTATTATTGAGTTTAAAATTCAAGTATTTGGTTGTGCATTAACTTTTTTTTTAATTCAATCGTTTTGTAGAAAAATCGTTCTTCATTGTGTTGAAAATTAATCTTTTTTGTTACAAATTTTATCTTTTTTGGTCAAATGGAGCAACTGTTTGGTTGAAAATTCTTGTATTTTAGTGTAATTTTCGTCTTTTTCGGTCCTTCTGATGCAAAGTTAATATTCTTTGTTTAAAAATCATCTTTTTGGTTCAGCATTCAACTATCTTTGTTTCAATTCATCTGGATAAAAATTATTTTTTGTTTTGAAAACTATTTCTTTGAACTAAAAAAAAGTCATCTAATTGGCTTTAAAATTTCAACAATTGTGTACAAAATTACCAACTCCATTATTGGTTGAAAATTTATCTGTTTTGCCTTACAAATTCAATTATGCAGTTGAAAATGTTCAGGAATGAAAATAATATAAACACAGTTAACTATTTGGTTGAATATTATATTTTTATGTTGAAAATTTATGTATTTTGTTGAAAATTTATGTATTTTTGTTGAAGATTTGTCTTTTGGTTGAGAATCAATTTTTTGGGTAAAAATGAAGCTTTTGGTTGAAAATTAATCTGTTTTGATGTGGATTCCAGTATTTTGTATAAAATTATTTCTTTGTGTCAAATGCAACTGTTTTTAAATTATTATGGCCAACGGCCATACCACGCTGAAAAACCCAGTTCTCGTCAGATCACTGAAGTTAAGCAGCGTTGGACGCGGTTAGTACTTGGATGGGTGACCATTCAAGAATACTGACATGAGTGCTGTTGGCACATCGTGGGTGTGGTGAGCCCACACTTGTAGTTATTTATAACTACAAGAAAAACCTAGAAACACTACCCGAATCGGGTAGTGTCACGCCTACCCTGAAAGGGAAATGGTTTAATGGTATATATATATTGAGCTTAAAATTCAACTATTTGGTTGTACTTTAACGTTTTTTTAATTCAATTATTAATTATGAATTGATCCATGCTGTCATGTGCAACCTACTGTAGCAGATGATCAAACTTTACTGACTACAGACAACGCATTGCAAATTTACCTGCAGTGGGACTTCGGGGCCGTTTCGAGGTCGAAAAATGAATGGACTCTTTCTATCTCCACACGTTAGAAAAAGAGGTTCATTCGATTTTTGACTTTCGACACGGACCCGGAGTACCACTGCTCGTCGCTTGCCTCCAGCCGCCCCGTAGGAAACCCGTCATGAATCGCGCAAATCAAGTCGCGCGTTTCCGTCGCCCATACGGAAACCCACCTTAAGAGAGTGATTTCGATATTCAGCAAATGGACACGCCTTTCAGATCCATCTGAAATAAATATTCGCCAACATTAATTGCTTGCATTAATATCAGATGAGTTTTAAAAACTACAAACTCTATATTTTCACTACTTTCCGCATCGATATCGAAAGTTTCATTGACACTTTCTTATGTAGTTTTTTCCACTAGTATCCGAAAATTAAAGAATTACTTTGTCACGCGAAGTGCATTAAAACATGGATTTTTAAACGACATAATTTTTTTCTTTTTTTTCAGCTTTCGAAACAGATTTATATACATATTTTTAAAGCGCTTGAAATCATATTTCATTAAAAAAAAAAGATTTGTATAGAAACAGATTCATATACATTTTTTTAAGTGTTTGAAAAGATCTTTCATTAAAAAAAAGAACAACGAAATATGTTCAGTAGCTTCTAAGAAAAATGATTTTGAAGAAAAAATATTTCCTTACATAACTCAAAAACTACTCATTTCTGAGATTTCAGGTTGTGTATATACCCCCTTTTCTCTTCTGAAAAATACATTTCATTTTTAAATATATAAAATCTATCTACTACAATGAATACAAACAATTTATATAATTTGGTCTCAACTATCTTCAACTTTCTGATAAGCTTCAACAGTCTTTTGTGAACAATAAAGGCTCATTTACACCTCTGTTGGAAAAACTCTCTTCCTCTCACTCTACCGCGTGAAGATGCCATGCATTTATCTCACTCTAGATTTTCCAAAAAACCGGAAAATCTTCACGGACAGAGAAAAATCTAGAATGAGATAAATGAATGGCATCGTCACGTGGTAGAGTGAGAGGAAGATACATTTTCCGTCCGCATGCAAACGAGGTGTAAATGGACCATAACTTGAAAAGGATATAGATCTGTATCGAAGCTAGAAGCCACTAATGGATATTCATTTAACCAGTCGGAGCAAAATAATGTATTGAAATTATTTTCCTAAAAATTTAAGAATGACAATTGATGGATAAGAACCAATAATAAAATTATGTCTATACTGCATGATGGAAAATTTAATCAAAATTATAGAAGCATGTGGCCATTATTTACAATGTTTCAGGGAGGTGACCATTTTTGTTGATTTTTTGCGTTTTAGAGCGGAAAAGCAAAATGGTCTATATCCAGTTGTCATTCTCATCATTTTCAAATTAATTTCTTTGAGTAAAAGGAGAAATGATTTTTACATGTTCCTAATATGTAACGATAAATAGTATCCTTAATTACTTCAAATCGTTCAAAATAGAATTTTGAAAAATTGGTCTTTATGCAGTTTTCATTCTCATGTCTTAATTTGTAATTTAAATATTTCATTCTGAACTGTGCGCCTGATGATGTCAACTGATTAAAAGTATCTTATCAGGAGAATTATTATTACCAGTCATTACTATACATTGCTAATATTAAATTACTTTCTATAGGTGCAGGAGCACTTGCAACATACACACCAAGCAAGGTCGACTTAACTTCCGAAGGATTTGAACTGGGAATTACCAGGGCGACGATTTCCACACTTACAACAGCGACCTCTACTACGCAACCTGACAGTCTTACTGAAGTAGATTATCTCAAGCCAGCTCAAAATCCTGAAGCATGGGGCTCTGAGACAACTCCGGACATGTTGTTCTAACAATTCAAATGAACTACTACTTTAAAAATAACTGGAGGCATTGTAAGAATATTGCCGTAGAAAAGCATTTTTTCTGAAGAAGAAGCCTTATTTCTGCTCAACCATCCTTCGCAAAATGATGCCTTTAAGTATACTTACATTAAACTGAAGAATGTCTATAGTTGCTTTCAGGTCAGAGAGTAATTCTTAAATTAAGAAATCCGATGCGAATGGGGGATTAATCAAAAAAGTCGTTGTAGGACCAGAAGCAGAACGCAGAACCTTCGGAAAATTGTTATAAAATTCCAGTAAGTTCCCTAAATATTTATTTTCATGAGGATATAAACAAGCGCACCATAAAAAGTTGCTCTACTAATTGTTTCTATTGTCATTCCATTTAAGATAGCAAGTTACTTTGGATTAATGTTTCCGAAGGATTCGGTTCAATTCGAAATGCGTTCCTATCGGAGGCTTCGGCGTAATTTCATGCGAAAGTTGATTATACATAGATAAGGAAGTAACTAAACAATATCATTCCAATATGCATTTACTTTGTATTCTTTTAATGTACCAAATACGCAAATATTTTTTACGTGAAGCGTCAAAAACTGCCAGCGATGAGACTTTTCAAACGTAAATCAACGCGGGGAAGCCACTGATTGATCTTCCGTAGTACCAGAGCGCATATCATCTTGGAGGATTTATGTCCAGAAGGATTTAATAATATACAGATTTTTTTAATTACTTTATACCAAGTTCGCAGTTTTATGCGAGAATTTCTTAGGCGTCAGTGAAATTCACTAATTGTAAGTGATTTCTGAAACAAATGAGAGGAGAAACATTCAACTTTATATTTGTAAAAGTGCTGCCAAAGTAGGGCGTAAGTTTGCATAAAAGTATTTAATAAGTACATACCCAAATTTCGATCATTGTAAATTGTAAGAATTGTACACTCGAGAATTTCATTCCAGGCTATGTCAGAGTGTCTCATATTCACGCTTAAAATCGTCGATCATTGGGAAAATTATAGAGCTGGGCTAGCAAAATGAAACTAAAGTATACGAAAGTCTAGAAAAATTGATAACAATATTTTTAATTGTCGCATGGCATTTCATAGTAATTCAAACATTAGACCTTCGAAGTAATAATAATTTCTAGCAACTGATCACATTCCGTAGTGTGAATAATCAAAATATAATCAAAGAGAATCTGGTTATAAATTATTGCCCAGCTCTCTGAGGAATCAAACCAGTCTAAATCGTTCTAAATCATTGTCTTCGGTTTCATAATTTTGGTAATTGCAAAAGCTTCTAAAGCTCGGCGTGCTAAATTAATTAATATTAAGCGAATCTAATTCTGTATATATACTAAATTATTATTGTTCCCGCATTCGAGAACAAAAAAATGCTTCGCTTAGTCTCGAGGAGTTCAAAGAAGTGAATTTCTTTAAGAGGAACTTGTTAAAATATATTCTTGAATTGTGTTAGTATTTGATGTGTGATTGAATCAACATGTGTGTGCGTGTGTGTGATTATATCAACATGTGTGCGTGTGAGTGTGTGACCGTCCGCGAAGAAAGGGACCTAACGCGGAAAAAATCGATTTTTAGTGTTTTTTACACCAATCGATAGTTTTTTATTTGCTGTTTCATAATAAAAAATATTATTTCTATATCTGAAAAATTCAAATTGTTATTAAACTGCAAAGTGAGGCCTTCTTATGGAGTTCCTGTGTTGGACCGCCTCATTAATCGCTCCTCCTGTAAAATAAAGCTACCGCGCGTTAAGTTCCTTTCTTCGCGGACGGTCACGTATGGTAAACGTAAATTTAATTTATTACGAGATCGCGAACCGGTTATGAAGAACACGAAGATTCTTTGGGGATATTTTTGATTCCTCCATTGAGTCTTTTTTAAAAATGTGTTTGAATTTATTTGTTCGGCGGATCTTTGTGATTGTGATGTACTATTTTCGTTGAAACGATTTTCTTTTTTTTGTTGCTTTTTTTTATTGTTTGATGCGTAGTCAGTACGTCAGTCTCACATCTTTAGCATCTTACATTGTGATATTCTCATTAATTGTCAATATAGCGTGAAACATTCCGAAAATCATTTCTATCAAGTCTGGATACTTATCTGATTGCTGATCGAATCACTGGAAAATTGAGAGATCGAAAAACTCAACTACGCTTGGTAATCAAATGTCGATAGTGCAATTTGTTTCGCGATTCAATGTATCCCCGTTTACGATCTCCTCATTGTTCTCAGAGGAGTGATTCAATTTTTGTGTACATTATTATTGTACATTATCAAGGAGACTTGACTGTGTACTTCCGCGTAAGTTGGTGAACCATTACCCAAATAAGCGAAAAATAAATAGTATTAATCTACGATAATGGTTAATATTCAAAGCTTGGAATCATACACATGGACGTGTGAATTACTATAGAATATCAGGGAATACGTGTTATGATTGTCTGACGAATGGAACTGTGTTCAAACCACGAGTGCAGACGATGTGCGACGTCACAAAAAGACTAGTGCGGACGGATGACGGCATGTATCGTCTTTTCCACGTGTCAGTCAATCGACACGTACTTCGCAATATGGTGGCTCTATTCTCCCGCACCTAGAGATCCTCCAGGAAAGTTGAGACATGTCCTCCAATGGTCGCAGCTGTGCCGGAACATTGAAATTTTCATGGGGAGCAAAAAGTCTGAACTGTGTAATTGTTTATTATTTCTTTTGTAGGTGAAAAATTTCAAGTATATATGTTTCGAAATAAATATTACCTTTTCAATAATTTACAATATTTGTATGATCGGCGTTGTCTCTATTCTGTATTAATTTCTTTGGCAATTAAAATTATGATTTAAAAATCGCGTCAACTCAACCCAATCAAATTCGGTACAGCGGCACCAATCAGAATTGGAGTACCCAGTGTCTCAACTATCCCTTTAGGAACTCTACTTGAACCAGTTGTGCTTTACCCTGCGCGCCTATTACGCTGGGTCCTCCTAATTTATACGTCCATGTTATTACATATATCCAATCACCAATTAGAGGTATTGAGTGTTGTACTGTTTGTGTGTTATAAAATCCTTAAGAAATAAAAATCGCTGCGTACAACATAATCTGGCATTTGACTTTGACAATAAAAAAGACCTTTTCACCTTAAAAATTATTATATTTACTTTTACAATATACTTATTCAAATAACCAATGTACAATTCTGTGAAAAGGTCGAGTCTCTGGATCAAGATCCGAATTTTCTTAATTTTCTAGAGCTATTTGTATATAGATGTATAGTATTCTTCTTCCAAATCATACAGATCAGCAGCCATGTCGTCTCTCAAGGAAGCTAACTTCTGATCACATTCAGCCTGCTTTGTTCTGAAGAGTTTACTATTTTGAGTTATGGCTTCGTTCACGGAAGGAAAGTCGTTTAGAATCAAGTACTGCTTTATGTCGGAGACCAACTTCATCAATGATTCGCCAGCTCGGACTATGTTTGCAGCCCTCACGTGCATTTCAAATGTATCTTGCTCGCATTGTGTCATTCGCGATAGCTGAGTATCGCTTTCGGTTTTGGCAAGCTTCACTATTTCTGAAAAAGGTAAAAAAATAATATATATTATATATGCAGAAGTCGTGACACTAATGTTTACCAAAGCAATGAAACCTTATCCATTGTTAGGAGCAGGGTGGCCGCAGGTGAGGAAAAACATGGAAACCGTGAAAAAGTCAGGGGCAGATTTTTTGACATAGGGGAAACCACCCTACAGTAGATAGGAAAAAATTCAACAGCATTTAAATGCATCAGTTTCCAAAAATAAAGAAAGATGATTATTGTTAAATAAAGCTTACATATTCAATTGAGTGTTCCTAAAGAAAAAAATACCGCGAAATTAATTAATTAGCTGTATTAAACATTTTTATTAGACCTGGTCAAGGGTATGATTTTGACACCTTTGTCCATCAATAGATAATTGTTTCTGGTATTGCTCCTGGGCAAGTCAGAATACTCAATTCTGGATAATTACAATTTATCATTAGTATACTTACAATTAAAATCAATTTATTGAGTAAATAATAGTTGAAACTATGATTATTTCACAAAAAACGCAAAAGTTTAAATTATTCACATTTTTTTATCTCTGACATTTCGTAAGATTGGTACGATTGGTACGAGATATTTAATGCATACAATTTAACCTGACTTGCGATGACAGAAAAGTGTAGCTTTTTTACATACCTTAATCCTAAAAATTATATCTTTTACGAAAGGCTCCTCAAAACACAATTAAAATTTATGAGCTTTTTAATAACTAATAATTTACACTCTTTTCTTAGTTTATTATTCACAATAATTTGAATTTAAAAACTTCACGTATCAAAATAAACAAACAAACACAACCTTTAACTTAAAACAATATTGCGTGACAGTCGCAGAGCTGCCAATTTTGACAGAGACATTTTTTGCAATTTTCCGATTATCTACTGTTGGTTATCTACTGTTGGAAAATGTAATATCCAATAAAAAGTCCTTAAATATTTATAAATATTAAAGAAAGAACACTTTGTATTAATAAATATTGTTCATTAAACTTCAAGCTTTGGTTCTAATCTATAAACATGTCATAAAAATGTTTCATTAAGTTAAAAAGTATGAATAAAGAAGAGGTGAAATTTTTTGTTTGCAGGTTAAAAATAAATTTTTTGCTCTCACTCATTAATTAATTATAAAATTTCAATAAAACTTCGTCAGAAGATATAGTATCCTTGCTCAAACGTTATACTAACAAAAGTAATGAACATTTTTTGTCAGTTTTCCAGTTAATTAAGATTATCTACTGTAAATCATTATCTACTGTAGGGTGGTTTCCCCTACAGATAGAAGAATATCAAAATAATAAGTAGGAACAAAAGATCAATTTCCGACATAAGATATTTATTTAAATATGTTTATTGCAAAACTCACTACTTTAATTAAAAAGACATCATACTTTTCTTCATAAATACTCAAAGTGAAAAGACCATTCGATCCAAATTGATATTTTATCACCATCAATTCGGTTCTGTTCTTTTTTAATTAGGCTGCCGAATTGAAAAAAATTTCCAAATAGAATATATATTGGGATTTCAGAGTTCATTTAGAATTGGTCTCAGTTCGGAACCCCAAACTGAACTTTCAAGATCACGAAGTAAGTCCCTATGTCAATTTGGTTCAATTTATTGGACATTATCGTATGTGATATATTATATGTGACATTTTATTATATTTCTCAACTGCCCCGACTTTAAGTCATATTCTTCAATTGTCATACAATTGCGGGAATATGTTCGTGTACCTAACAGTACACTGGGGCCTCGAGATAAGAGGCCTCAATTGAACGTATTCCGAGAACTGCTCTGCCCTACAGCGGAAAAACATAGTTAAACGACATTTTTTCGAAAAAATAGTTTTTTATATCAGTGGAATCGTGAGAGTAAGCTGCGTCTGACTAACATGGTTGAAGATATAATTTTTAATTATTTACAATAAAACTCAGTGGGGAGATTATATTGACCCTCGATGCAAATAATTGTTTATAATATTGGATGGTAATTTTGGCTTTAGGTCAGAATAAATAATTCAATTAATTTTTAATTGAACCAAACGTTTCGGCGCACAATGGTGGCCCTCATCAGTGGTTAATTTTTATTCTGGAAAAGACAATTACAAAAATTCTTAATTTATCCAATTATTGTAAGGGCAACACACATTTTAAATTTATGCCAACATTACCAAAGACATTCAAGACTGTACTAAACCAAATTTGAAATAATTTTCTTATTTAAACTACTTTTTTACACTACGTCCCTTATAAGAATTTTTGTAATTGTCTTTTCCAGAATAAAAATTAACCACTGATGAGGGCCACTATTGTGCGCCGAAACGTTTGGTCCAATTACAAATTAATTGAATTATTTATTCTGACCCTAAAGCCAAAATTACCATCCAATATTATAAACAATTATTTACAATAAAAAATGAATGTTTAAAATTTCGAATATTGAGCAAATTGACCAAATGCAACGGAAAAATATATGGAAAGTACATTGCGGTGCCTGAAATTTGTAAGAAATGTTGAATACGTCACGAAATACAAGGGAAGAATATACGCAAAGCACTTTGCGGATCTTTTGTCTGGCAAAAGTGGTCGAGCACGCTTTTTGTTACAAAATCAAAACTTCGCAGGTGATGCACAGGCTGTACGTAAAGTCTTCAAGTCATAAATGTGTCGCCTCGAGCAAAGATGTCCAGGCGAAGAAATCCGCAAGCGACATCGGCTAAATTCGGCAAGCAGACGGTCGTTCGTAATAGTTCGGAGGCGCCGCACAACTTCATCTCCGGTGGTCACCGGGCGGCGACTTTACAAGTTTATTAATATACGTGTTGATCATTGTATGATAATCGTTGATTACCTGACGAAATTGAAAAAACTTGATGTAACATTTATGAGATTTATCGAGAACACTTGGGACCTCAGGATTATCCTTAATGTAAAATTTCTAAACGATTTTGTCGATTTCGATTCTCACGATTATCGCTTTCGCCTGCTATATGCGTGTGATACGAGGCATCAGTGGGTTAGACGGCAATGGAACATATAACGATTTTTCGTTTTTCAGTTGAAGTCATTGATCCCAACGGAGCCGCCTTGATCTGCACTTGCTTGGATTGTAGTGACGACGTTCATTGGCTACAGTGCGCGTCTGTATTTGAATTTTAAACACGTACGCGAACTAAAGCCAATGAGCGCCATTCAGTCGAAGCATGCGCATGTCAAGGTCGCCTTTTCGGGATCACTGCTGGAAATAATAATCGAATCGAATTGTAGTTCGAGTTCGATAATACGACAACGTGTTTCTTCGTACTTAGTATTGTGATCCGCGTATTGTATACAATGCATGAATGATGAAAGAAATAAAGTTGGTGAGTAAAGAGAAGAGTATAGCGTGATGGCGTGTTACTGTTATTGTGTTAAATAGAGACAGGGATAGAAATAGGTTGAATCAGCGTTGCCAACCCTTGCACTGTGAAGTCTATAAAAGGAGAAATACATGAAATATATTATAAGGTGAGTAATGAATCATAACCTTAATTTTGATGGTAGTCTGTTTTTAAACTTGTTACGCAAACAAGAAATTTTCAAATTAATCATTTTTACGCTCTGTAACTGTGATTTCTATTATAATTTAATTATAGTTATAATATTAAATATCATTTGTGAAACTCGTGTACGTTTCGGTTCTACTTTACCTATAGGATTATCATCTCCATTGCCTTATAGTGACATATTCGAAAATTTTTGTTTTATTTGAATAGAAGTATGTCAGAGACCTGTGTATGCAGTGGTGTAGTCGAGGCCCAGCGGGGCCTAGCGGCGCTAGGTCTGTTATGCCACTAAGGATTGAGTAGGTATTTATAGGAAAGGAAAAAAAATGTATAGGGGAGTAGATAGACTATGAAAAATTCCATGATTGACAATGTTTGCTAATAGTTCCTGTTACTTTGATTTTTTAATTTCACAATATTGTAGTTTGAAAGATTCAAAATGGCAGGTCAATTTAGAAATAAATATTTCAAAATTTCATATTAAAAGCCTTGATAGTCAGTTTCGAATACAATAATTTTAGATGTAAATATAAAGTAATTTAAAATTGAAAAGCTTAAAATTGTCTTATTTTTATTTGAAGATTTATATAAATAAATCATTAAAAATTGAAAAGTATGCGATTGATAAAGTTCAAGAATGAATAATAATTCTAAAAGAAGTGTTAAAAATAAACCAATATGAAACAAAAAAATTAAAAATCTTGTTTAAAATCAAAATCGATAAAAATCAAACTAACTGAAATTGATACCTCAGTAATTGAATAATTTTGATAATTTTAAATGGATGCAATTTTAGAATTCTGAATTTTCATGTTGAACGCTAAATTTTAAATTTTTTCCTTTCATAAGTTTTAATTTTGCAATTAAAATTGATTTGGTGGAACTTTGGAAAGTATAATTAACAGTTTAAAAATTAATAATTTTTATGTGATTTAAATTTACTTAAAATAATTAAAATTTTAAAGGGTTTAAGTGTAAAAAAGTTTTAATATTACAACTTTTGGTGACTGAAATTTTTTCAGTTTTAAATGAAGTTAGCGTTCGTTTTAGTTTCAGCTTTAATATTAAATTATAATTTTCTTATATAATAACAATTAAAAATTTCAGAAGCTTTGATTTTGAAAGATTCATTTTAGTTTTCAATTTAAAATTGTCACATAATTATCGCTTAGAATTTAAAATTAATCAAATTCAAAAGTTTTCAATTTTCAATTATTTACTTTTGAACGCTTTTAATTAAAATGTACACAGCGTCAATTCCTTTGAATTTTAAATGATCCAATTTCCACACTTCGAATCTTAAAATATACAATTGTTAACTTTTTGAAACTGTCCTATTTTCGAAATTTTAATCTGAAATAATTCAATTTCGTGATTCTTCAATTAAAAATAAAATTGTTTCATTTTTAGCGCTTCAAATTAGAAATTATACAATTCAACTCTTTTTTCTAATTAAATTGTGCAAAATGGTTCTACATATATATTTTTTTAAATTTCAAACGCTTTCAATTCCAAATTAGAAATTATTAATAATTGTTCTAAAAACGTTTAAAAAAATATTTAAAAATTAGGTTAATAATGGATTTTTACATTGTTTATATTTTTAATTCATTACTTTAATTCATTAATTATTTTTAATGTTGGGAAATAAAAATCTAGAGACGTGAACGCGCAATTTGCGTGCGTATATTTACTGCTAGTATACGTTATAATAAAACATGTCTCTATTTTCCCTTATCAGACACAAAAATTTCCTTATCCTACTTACTATATTCAAAGTTAATAGATTTCTTGCAAAAAGGTTTGCTGATGCTTATCGACTTTAGCAATTGATCATATATGTAAAAAAACTGTGGGTTTCGTAAAGAGTGTATATTTTTTCTAAACCGGTAAAAATTACGGATATTTACCGGGAGAAAGTCGGAGACGAAAATTTAACGAATAGTGGGCACCTAGTAGGCTATATGCTCTGATATATACGCACTGTGTGTGTGTGTCTGTGTAAAAGATACATATAACCACGTTTTAATCAAATCACAAAAGTCGTATCAACTTTCTTGACTATACCTCTTTGCAATCCTGGAGAATAGTGGGGGGAGCGCTGGGCCACCTAAATTTTTAGGACTACACCACTGTGTGTGTGTCTACAGATAAAACATTTTATAATTTAAAAAGATATTTAAATTAAGCATGTTTACGCTCTTAAGGGACACTCCTATTCAAAACAAATCACCGATACTGTAAGGAATTGATTTTGATCATTTGAAGGGATTTCAAGGAAGTTTAAAGACTATAGGGTATTTTTTTTAATCTAAGGCATTTTCAAGAGCTTTAAACAATTTCACGGAATTTCAAAAGATTTTAAAGAATTTGAAACATTTTGAGGTATTATAAAAAATTTCATTTGATTTTAAAAGATTTCAAATTGATATATATTGTGGAAAATATTTGAAAGAATTTCGGAAGATTCCAAGGAATTTGTTATTTATTTTAATAATTTGAAGGAATTTTAAAGGACTGGGTATATTTTAGGGCATTTAAAAAGAATCCAAAGCATTTTAAAGAGATATCAATAATTTCAATGAATGCCGAAAGATTTTAAAGGGTTTGAAATATTTTAGGATATTTTAATTGATTTCAGAGGATTTTAAATATTTTACAGTAATTTAAAAGATTCCAAGGCATTTTTGAAAGCTTTACAATGTTTTATGCGATTTTCAACGTTTTAAAAGGTCTTGAAATATTTTGGGGAATTTCTAATGACTCCAATGAATTTTTTTTATTCGAATAATTTGAAGGAATTTCAAAGGATTTGAAATATTTTAGGCTGTTTTCAAAATTTTCAATTGATTTCAGTAATTGATTACAGAGGATTTTAAATATTTCAAGTTTCAAGAAATTTAAAAAAAGTTGTAAGGATTTGAAAACTTTTAGATTATTCTAAAAGATTCCAAGGAGTTTTCAATTAATTTAATTGATTTCAGAGAATTTGAAATATTTTTGAGTATTTTAAGATTCCAAGGTATTTTCGAAAGCTTTAAAGTTTCAATTTTCAAGTAATTCTAAAATATTTCAAATAAATATTTAAGGAATTTGAAAAGACTCAAAAGCATTTCCAAGAGATTTCAATAATATAAAGGAATTTCAAAAAATTGTAAAGGATTTGAGAACTTTTAGAGTATTTTAAAAGATGCCAAGAAATTTTCGAAAGCTTAAAAAAGTTTTAAGTGATTTTTAAAGAATTGAATAAGAATTTTTTATTTCAATAAGGGGCCGTTCAAGTATTACGTAAGCATAATTTTCCCTATTCTTGACCCCCCCCCCCCCCCATTGCAAGTATATTTTCGCATTACGAATATACAACAATAAGCATCTACTTACACCCCCCCCCTCCCTCTTAAAATGCTTACGTAATACTCGAATAGCCCCTAATTTGAAAGAAGTTTCGAAAGATTTCAAAGGATTTGAAAACTTTAAGAGTATTTCAAAAGAGTATAAGGAATATTTAATTGGTTTCAGAGGATTTGAAATATTTAAGAGCATGCAAAAAGATTCCAAAGCATTTTAAAGAGATTTGAAAAAATTTGCATGAGGTATTGTATCCAAGAGTTTCCTAAAATTTCGAAAATATAGATCGATTCTATAGGACCAATGCCAGGTTTTAGGGCATATTAAAAGATTCCAAAGAATTTTCAACTGATTTCGGTAACCTGATAGGATTTGAAATGATTTAAAATATTGCAGGGTACTTCAGAAGATTCCGAAGCACTTTCAAGAGATTTTCAAATTTTAAGGCATTCCAAAAGATTTTAAAGTTGTTGAAATATCTTAGGGTATTTTTAGAACATTTCAGTAATTTGAAGTTATTCAATTCTTCTTTCTTTTTCCTTTGTTATTTATTTGTCTCTAATGAGCCGAAAAGTAGGTAGTTTGGAAATCTAACTTTGATTTGTGAATGTATTTCATGCCCTTTTTGCATGAAATCATTCATAAGAAAGTAGATTTCATTTCGATCTCAAATTTAAAAAAACGATTCTAAATATTTGAGGGTTTTTTAAAAGGGCACTTTGAAAAAATTAAAAAAATGTCTAGGAATTTCCAAGGATTTGACTGATTTTAAGGTATTTGAAGAATTTGCATGGGGTATTAAAAAGTTTCTTGGAATTCCTATTATGATATCTGGAAAAATCCCAAGTCATTTTATAAGATTTCCGAGGATTTCCATGATTTTAAGGGGTTTTGAAAGCCCAGACGGTATTTTGATAAATTTTCCAGGATTTCATGTAATTTTAAGGGATATTATAATATTTCAATAGATTTCTAAGAATTTATTCACAAGAATAGGGTCATCCACTAATTTTTTATTTTTGCATATGAAAGTATGCTCTAAAATCACTAATAATACCAATATAATGTAAAAAAAACTTTTTTTCGAATTTATATTTGAAAAAGAAAAATTTGTAAATATTTAAAATCAGTTATGGGAGAACGCGGATATCTCTCGCATGCGCAGCAGTGATTCCTGTATATTTTTAGGTTATGTAACCCCATGTGTCAACCTAAAAATATACAGGAATCACTACTGCGCATACCAGAGATATCCGCGTTCTCCCATCACTGTTTAAAATTCCTATTTCTGTCGCGCCCACAAAGATATTATAAGCCTAGATGCGGCACGGGGTGTCAGAGTGGGGGAAATATATATATAGGACATCACATTTTCTGCCATATCGAGGTGCTGCCCTCACCGAACTACGAAGTCGAGAGCTGGTTTTCTCATTCTTCGTAAAATATGACGGTAAAGCAGTTGAAAGATTTTTTAAGGTTAGAAAAGTTTGACATGTAAAGCTTTATAAACAAAACACCGCACTTCCGAATATAATAATTATTAGTGCAATGTCTAGGCACACCGAAATTACATATTTGGAATAAATAATTAAAAATTAATAATGACAGAAGCACTGATATGATGTTAATAAATAAATTGAATTTTGAGAGTAATACCCTCAAAAAGATAATTATGTTTATATTTTTGTTAAATATTATTATAATTTCTAATACGTTCATGTTTCTATAAATGACAGACACGATTTTCTAAATTATAATTTTTTGCACTTTGAAGTT
This sequence comes from Andricus curvator, assembly GCA_932195095.1. NCBI lineage: Eukaryota > Metazoa > Arthropoda > Insecta > Hymenoptera > Cynipidae > Andricus > Andricus curvator. The sequence goes on from CAKNYM010048052.1 coordinate 75,860, forward strand.
TAATTTTCATTATTAGTCTGAACCGAAATTTGAGTGCATTTAAGAATGTACAGAATTTTGGCAAATCTGAAGCTTGAGACAGGTTTAATTTAAAAAGAAAAACTAAGACGAAATTTCGAGATAAATCAGGGCTGAAAAAACTTTTCTTTAATAAATATTTTTTGAAATTAAAATAATCAAATTAAATTAAAAAATTTTTTTAATTCAAAATGACAATAATTGAAAAAAAAAATATTCTGAATGAAAATTTTTGGTTGAAAATGTACATAGTATTTTTTTAAATTACAAGAAAAATGCTGTCAAAAATCGAATTGTTAATTTTAAAAAAACTTCGAGATAAATTAGTGCTGATTTAAATCCTGCAAAGTTTGTTTGGAAAGTATTATTAGGTTCGAAGAAATTTTACGGAAAAATTTTTTTTCTGTTTCAGGCGCACGTGTTTTTACATTAATTTGTTTATACGATTTTTATTTTAACTTCAAATAATAATTCAATAAAAATCTAAATATTAAACAAAAATTTCTTTGATAGAAAAATATTTTATTATGGTATTTTTAATAAATAAATAATATTTATTGATAATTTCTTTTTTTTAACTATTAAAATTCTACAATTTTATAATTAAGGAATATTCTAGTTCGGATATTTTATAATCAGGCAATTTTATGTCAGGAATTTTCAAATTCGGTAATATTATAAACTGTTCGGGAATTTTCCAATTCGGAAATTTTATCGTTTTTGGAATGTTATTATACGGGAATTTTAGTGTCAAGAATTTTATTTTTGGCGATTTTAATGTCGTCCCTAGAAGTACAGCAAATTTTCAGAATTTGCTCTTTCATAGAATTATTTTCTTCACTTGTGGTTTTAAAATTTTTTCAAGCATGCGTGGAATTTTTAAGTATCAAAATACACTACAGAAAAAATTGACAATTATATACAATTTGGCATTAAATACCAAATCCCGAATTTTGAAAATTTGCTGTAATTCTAATTTCGATCCTGGATCTTGTCGATTTTCCTACTGTATTTATTTATTTTTTTAATTTATTATACAAGCATTTTTAAACAAAAAATTCTTATTTATCTTATCTCATTAAATACAAAAATTAAAAAATTCACTGCATATCCAATTTTGATTCCTGGGTATTGGCGATTTTTTTCCTGGTGCATTTTGGTCATTGGAAAACGAGGGTGAATTTAATAGGAATTATCTCTCAGAAAATAACTGTTTAAAACCCGAAAAAAATAGATAATTTTTTGACCTCTAGGTATGTAAAAAAGTTTTAACTTTAGAAAATTTAAAAACTCTGCAAACAAGAAATTTTGTTAACATTTTTTTAGCGCGAATAACCAAAGTGTATACAAAGATATTATATATCTTTGCTGTACATATGTCTATCGATTCCCAAAAAGTTCAGTTATTGGCACTGAAATTTTAGTACACACAACAATGGTTTAAATTTCCCCAATATTATGTCACCAATATATCGCTTAATTGTTCTGCAGATTTTAATTTTAATTTGTATTCTTCTCAATTTTGTATTTAATATAATTTCTATTTTAATATAGTTCAATATGTTATTTGAAAGACCCGACGTTTGTCCCTCTAACATCTTGTAGATTTTTCTATTAAAGAATAAATCTTATGCAAGTTTCATTGTTTAAAAATAAGCAAGATCTAAAACTTTTATTTTCAATTAAATATGAGTCTGATACTTTCAATGAAAATCGAGTGGTTTTATTTCTACAAGTTTATTTCTACTGAAAGTATTAGAGTCTTATTTAATTGAAAATCAAAATGTTAAGTCTTATTTAGTTTTAAGCAATGAATCTTGAATCAGATTTATTCTTTGATAGAAAAATCTATAAGGTATTATAAGAAGAAACGACAGATTAAAAAAAAAATCTTGAACTATATTAAAATAGGAATTATATTGAATAAAAAATTTGCAAGAATAAGAAATTTTAATTTAATTAGAATTTAATTTAAAAAATTAACATTAAATATTCGAGAAGAGTTAACCACATACAATTTTTACTTTATCAGAATTCAAAACTTCAAAGAAAGCCAAATAGATTATAATTAATTCAAAGTATTCAAAGAATCCCAAAAAAATCAAAAGCAGTAGGAACTATAAACCTTATATAGGGTGCATCTCAGCAACTAAGGCTTCGATTATGATATTACTAAAAAAAAAATGACGTGTCGTTGACAAGAATGTTCTTAAACGGTTTTTATGTTATCATGGCCCCAAAGTAAAATGGTGAAAGTCCTAGGATCCAATGTTTGGCCAGTTTTGAGAAAACATCCTTTCAAGTTTTCAGGACCATGAGACACATCGTTCGTCGCCAATTTATAGACTTGAGAAATATCCTCTTCCAAATTGTCCGAAATTCCAGGCGGTAGCGCACCTGGTTTTTAGACGTAAGGTTCGGGGCTGAATTACCGCTGCTTGTAGTTTTTTCCAGTTTTTAAAATATTTTTATTAGAAAAAAATATCAATATATTCAATTCCCTTCTAATAATTTTTTTCATTCATGCAAACATTAATATTTTAAATTCTTTTTTCAATGAAAGACTCACTTCTTCGAAATATTGTCGTTTTTTCCAAAAAAATCTTTTGCATGAATTAATTAATTCATCAATAATTCATATTTTGATATTATTTTATTATTTTTATTCCATTTATATTCTGATTTTGAATATGTTTGCGAAATTTAAACAAATTTATTAAATTAATAACATTCATAGAAAATAAATTTGTTTGCGAAACAAGTTCGAAAAAGCGAACTGTTTTTCATTAAAAAAAGAACATTTAAAATGTTTATTTTTGCATACTTGAATACAAGTTTATCAGAGAATTGAATATATAAATATTTTAATAAATAATAATTCAAATATTTGGGCCTAGGTATTTCCAAATTTTACTTTGGAGCCAAGATCTTTATTTACAAAAATTATTAATCCCCACAGAAAATACACTACCGGGCGCTCCCTTGTAAGTATCTATTTTTGTGAATAATCCTAGTCGATTATATCTCAGTAGTATAACTATGTTTAAAAATGTGTATTTTTGTTTGTTTTAGAACTTTATAGGTGAGAAATTGAAGTTAAAATTGAAATTAAGCAAAAGAATTCCAAAGAATTAAAAAGAATTCAATAATTTTTTGCGAACCGTAAAATGCCCGGGAATTTTTTTCCTCGATTAAAACAGCCATCTGAATTTCTTAGTCTTCTTAAAATTTTTATATTCATTGGTATTTTTCTGTAAAAATACGAGTAGTTCTACTTTTTCGTACTTGTGCAAAATTTCCGACCAAGGATTGAAAAAACTTTTAATTTGATTTAATTAATTTTTGTGGAACTTTTGTGATAACAGAGAAAAACTATCCAATTAGGGGTTTTAAGGGTTTAAAAATGGTGTTTCATTTTTTTCATAGAGTCCTCTAATATGTAGTAGTAGTATACCATTAAGCCATTTCCTTTTCAGGGTAGGCGTGACAACTACCCGATTCGGGTAGTGTTTCTAGGTGGATAGTTTCTTGTAGTAAATAACTACAAGTGTGGGCTCACCACACCCACGATGTGCCAACAGCACTCAGTTTTCTCGAATGGTCACCCATCCAAGTACTAACCGCGCCCAACGCTGCTTAACTTCAGTGATCTGACGAGAACTGGTTTTTTCAGCGTGGTATGGCTGTTTGCATAATAATAATATGTAAAGGTAAAAAAAAAGATAGAACCAAAAATATGTACTTCATAGAGATGAACCACTTTTATTGAAATAATTTTTCAATACCAGCAACAATCTTGAAGTAAATCAAGAAAAACGTGTCTTTCCCGGTTTTTCGGGTTCACATTTTTACAGCTGGTTTTTAGGTAAGAAGGTGAAGAGTCGGATCACAGGGTCTTTTATTTTCTCAAATTAGTAATTTACGCTACGCCCGACAACTGATATAACTCCTCGTATTAGCCCTTATGTAAAACTTACTTTTAGACATATTAAATAGGGTGATTTTTCACGAAAATAGGGTAACGATATGGTGGAATAAATTCTGTCAAATACAATTAATGTAAATACCATATTGAATGCAATATGAAACACTTAATTCCTGAGATTTCAAGTCGAATTCAATTCGAAAATTCAATTGAATTTTGATCAAACAAGATTAATTTTCTTATCAGAAAGACGAATTTTCAACAAAATACATAAATTTTTATATCAAGCAGTTGAGTTTTCAACTTATAAAGGACCAAAAAAGGATAAGTGCAATTTTCAGATAAAAACAAATAATTTTGAACTAAAACACCGAATTTTCAACAAAGAAAGTTAAATTTTAAACCAAAGAGGTGAATCTTTAAACAATATGAATTTTGAACAAACATGAATTTTCAACAAAATACATTAACTTTCAACCCGAAAATATGATTTTTTACGCAAAGAATTAATTTTCTACAAAAAAGTTACATTTTCATAAAAATAGTTTAATTTTTAACCAAATAGTTAAATTTAAACCAAAATATTAATTTTTAACAAAAAAGTTCATTTTCAACCTTATACTTCAATTTACTTTCAAATTGTTGGATCCTTAACCAAACCAGACTAATTTTGACTCAAACAGTTACATTTTTAATAAAAAAGGATGAATTTATAACCAAACAGATTAATTTTCGACCATAAAGACGAATTTTCAAGAAAATACATGAAATACATGAAAATGCCAAAAAGTTGAATTTTCAACTTATAAAAGGATACATTTCTAACAAAAAATGGATATGTGCAATTTTCAGATAAAAAAATTAATTTTTAACAAAAAAACGAATTTTCAACAAAATAGTTACATTTTCAACCAAACAGATAAATTTTCAACAAAAGTGATAAATCTTTTTAAAAAAATGAATTTTCTTTAAGAGTTCAATCCAAAAGATGACTTTTTAACCCAGATGATTAATTTTCTAAAAATGGAATAGTTAAATTGTCAACCAAAGGAGGTGAATCTTAACGAATATGAATTCTTAACAAACTAGTTCCACTTTCAACCAAAGTCGTTCAATTTTCAAACAAAATGATGAATTTTCCAGCAAAAAGAATATTGCTCTACAAAAAAAGACGAGGTTTCAACAAAATTGTTGAATTTCAAAGCCAAAAGGATGAATTATCTATAAAACGGTGGAATTTTCAACCCAAAATATATTTAAAAAATCGAATAAAATAAAAAATAATTCTATTATAGAATTGTATTGTTTAATTATAATTTATTTAATTCGTAATCAATTACACAAACATAAAAATTTACGAATTATTGATTACTTAATATAATAACCGTGAAGGAGGTGGTAGTGATTCTATAAAATTTAACTCTACATCTAAAAACTCTAAATCACTAATTCTACACGCGAGAAATCTTCACAATCATATTTATTAAACAAATTGATTATTTTCAATTTCAACTCAATATTGTTATGAATCCTACACCGTAAAATTCTATGCAAAATAATACTTCAAATTTTGTGAATTTAAATAAACTCTACACAATAAAAAAAAATTCAACACAAAATATTTTAATAAATAATTTTTTGAAAATTTCAATTATTTTGTGTACAAATTTACGGTGTGTAATTTTACAGTGTTGAGTTTACATTTAAAACATTTCATTTGTTTAATAAATATTCTTGTGTATAGAGTTTTCGCCTGTAGAATTAGCGGTGTAGATTTTGCAAAAGTATAGTTTCATTTAGTAGAATTTGTACTGCCCCTTTTCCAAAAGAACAATTTTCTGCATTATTATAAAAATTGACTTTAGTCAAATAATAGAGTATTTCAAAAAATGTGAGTAATACAATCATAAGTTTATTAATTATTAGTTACTATTAAAAATTTGTCACTTGCATTATTTATGAACAGTTAATTTTAATTGCAACATAACTAATCTTTTCCATAAAAAATGTAGCAGCTGAAAATATTTATTACGGAATAATTACATTTTAATTAAACTCAAGCGTACATCTTATCTTTTACAAATTTCCTTAATGCGCAATTTATTCAAATAATTGAAAATAATAGTTTAAAAAATCTTTGATATAAAATTTTTATTATATATTTTCAAGTATGTACCGACCACTGAGTATCGGCTATTCGATTGACTTGTTCGGTGGGAGAAGAGAGCGGGGGCAAAGGAGTTCGTGGGCGCAATATGCGGGTTGAGAGGCATGGGGGATCGGGCAATTTTCGCCGGGAGCGCCGTCTACAATTAGTTCCTCGAACTATACCCCGTGTCGCATCTAGGCTTATAATATCTTTGGCGCCCATTCCGCCATCTTGATGTGACGTAGCACGCCGTCCAACGCTTGTAAAGAAGCCGGGCGATTCACGTTTTTTTTTTTCATAAAAATGCAAAAAAAACAGCGCTACCATTGGTGTTTTGTGCCTCTATGCAAGAACACGTCTGTCAAAAATCCAGGAACATTATTTATATCTATGGGGTAAAATTTCCCAAGTGTCCCCGCCTAAAATTTTGTTGTCACCTATGGGCGTTTACGATATTAGTGCTCAGAGCGCGCTCTGAGCTCGAAGGGGAGCTCAACCAATGAAATTCATGAGACTGCATGACCGTCAGATTATATCCTATAAAGAGGTTGAGCTCCCCTTTGAACTCAGAGCGCGCTCTGAGCACTAATATCGTAAACGCCCTATATCATTCAAACTTCACCAGACTATAGTGCTAGTGGACCTCTTTAGATTCTGTGAAGGGGGCGCACCTAGTACAACGGGTTGTCAAGATACAGGGGCCCGAATTTTCGACGATTCACCCTGACTGCTAACATTCAATTGTACATAACTCCTGATGCAGTTATCCAATTTTACTTTTTATGAGGGTTCTTAAAAGGTATTTTGACAAGGTTTACAATAAGAATAATCATTAAATGATAAAAAAAATTATTTCACCTTGATTTTTCATTTTAAAGAAGATTTTTTAGATTTTCTCCCAATGCGGCATTTTTGATATTTTTTTAATTAGGCTAGAAAAAAAGCTTGATTTTTTCTCTTGAAAAACATCCCAAAACGAAAATGGGATGGGAAGTATTGGTTGAGTTATAGAAGGTCATAAGAGGGCGGGTGCCCCGCGCCAGCTAACCACGGCGCTACTAGGCGTGCTGTAGTGACTCATTGTCAGTGGTTCTCATAATTGATAAAAATGATGTTTCTGCTTACGCGTAACAAAAATTCCATTTTGTTCTGACTTTTATGTAGCTGGAGACTGATTTAGATATTTTCTTAATTAAATTTTCAAAATGGTCCCATTGTAGGAAAACGATAGTTAATAATAAAATCATTAACGACTTTGATGGATGGTTCTGCTCATCTGTTACATGTCGAGATGGTTTTTGATAAGTCCTCTTGCTTCCCACGTTTTGGTGAGTTTTTTTGGTGTTAATCTCTTTGTCTTTAACAATTTGGGGTGCTTTTTGATGTGAGTCTCCTTGCCTCTCACGTTTTGGGGTGCTTTTTGGTGTGAGTCCCCTTGCCTCTCACAGTGTTACTTAAAAAAATGATTTTTTATTCAATTCAACGTTCACTTTGCTCTTCTCTTTGCGATCTCTTTGCGATCTTTCTCTTCGGGAAAATGTCATACTGTGGAGATGACGAATACTTCTTCAAAATTAGAGTCGATTCTGAAGAGGGTACAGAGGAATGGTATTTTTGTGTACCCGGTACAGAATTTGCAGAATCGAATCGAGTTTTAAGGTTTTCAGCAGTGGCGGCATGATTTTCTTTGGAGATGAAGAATATTACCGTTTCAGGCAAGTTTTTGTAGCCCATTGATATAGAGCAGGGCTCTCCAGAAGGCAGTCATTGACTGCAATGACTGCCAGTGGCAGTCTAGAGACTAGGTCAAACAGGCCCCAATATATTTTCGTCGAACTTGTCCTTCGACTCGTCCCTAATCCTTCACGGTAAATTACAGTTTGAAATGAAAAAATGAAATGTATTGTACATTCAAGTAGAAAAAAAGCAGACCCTTTGGTGTGAACAATGAGCAGCAACGAGCCGTGACCGTAACGACCGTAACCCTTTCCAGCATTCCTGGAAAGCGAAGAAAAAAATGACAGAAAAACTTGGTGGCAGTCATACATTTGTCGTGGCAGTCCGCACCTGCTGAAAGTGTAGATCCCTGATATAGAGCATCAGCAGTCAAAATCTGATTCTGAGACTATCAAAAAGTTAGAATAAAATGGAATTTTTGTTAGGCGTTATTAGAACCACTAAGTCACTACAGCACGCCTAGTAGCGCCGTGGTTAGTTGGCGCGGGGCACCCGCGCTCTTATGACCTTCTATAACTCAACCAATACTTTCCATCCCATTTTCGTTTTGGGATGTTTTTCAAGAGAAAAAAATCAAGCTTTTTTTCTAGCCTAATTAAAAAAATATCAAAAATGCCGCATTGGGAGAAAAACTAAAAAATCTTATTTAAAATGAAAAATCGAGGTGAAATAATTTTTTTATCGTTTAATGATTATTTTTATTGTAAACCTTGTTAAAATATCTTTCGAGAACCCTCATAAAAAGTAAAATTGGATAACTGCATCAGAAGTTATGTACAATTGAATGTTACCAGTCAGGGTGAATCGTCGAAAATTCGAGCCCCTGTATCTTGACAACCCGTTGTACTAGGTGCGCCACCTTCACAGAATTTAAAGAGGTCCACTAACACTACAATCTGGCGGAGTTTGAATAAGATAGGCGAAAACGAAATTTTAGGCGGGGACACTTGGGAAATTTTACCCCCTATGCCTAAAGGCGAGAAACGAAAAAAAATGTTACAAAATTGTTAGGCGTGATATGTGCCCTACCATACATCTTTAACCAGCGAAACATTTGAGGCGAGTTAACCTCGAATTCTCAAGGAGAGTGCTCAGAGGTAGTTCTGACCACCGCTGTTAGGTGGCGCAAAAATCGAATGCGCGAAATTTAAATTTCATTATACTTTGCTATTCGACTGTCCCGAAGAATAAGTTACTAACAAAGTTTTCCGTATACAGAGTGTATAAACTGTATTTTACTTCGCTAGAGTATCGTATCTCTATGTATTTTCAAATGGAGATACGACACGATAGCGAAGCATAATACAGTTGATACGCTTTGTTTTCGGAAAAATTGGATACTGACTTATTCTTCGGGACAGTCGTATTATCGCTACGATTGAAACATTTCAATTTTAACAAAATAAAAATAAATTGTCAGGTCCGAATCCATTTCATATCATGCAACTTCAAGTCACCGAATCATTCGCCTCTTAAATATGTTGTTCATTATAGACTTTAGTGAGAGGTATTTTTTGAAGAAATTTTTTTAAAAAAAGCAAAGTGTTTTCTTAAAGTTTTCTCAAATATATCGTTGTCTGAAAAAATTCCAAAATTCAATTTTTCGAGAAAAAAATTCTCGTGGTCACAAAAATGGTTTAACCCACATGAAACTTATAGAATGTCTCTCTTATAGAATTCAAGACTTAACAAACAAAATGAAAAGGTTGAGTATTTGATAAAATCGTCTTTTAATATTTTCAGAATAACATTGTAATTTTCAAGATTTTCCCATTTCTCGACGGATTTCAAAAGGGTTCGATAAACCTTACGAGAATCTGGAAAGAAATTTAAAATATCCCAATTAAGTAAAAATTTATAGATGTTCAAAAAAAGAATTGGTGAATCTTTTTAAAGAAAACTTCAAAATACATATATTTGTATACAATATATTTTGTCGCCAAGAGATGCCAAGAGACACAGGGATGCCAGCGGTTCAGTCGTTCAAATTTAGGGAAAAAAGGGGATTTTAAAAAAAAAAGGGGATTTTTTGGGGAAAAAGGGGATTTTTTTAAAGTGTAAGGGGAGTGAAAATACATTAAAAAATACTATATTTTGTATGAAAATTGGTATAGATCTTCTTTGAGTTTCGCAAATGAAAGCTCTTGTACTTCGAATTATAGAAACTATAAACTCTCGCGGGATGTCAAATTTTATTCGAATTAACGAAAACTTCGAATTATAGAATATTTTTAACATTGAAAGAATAGGAGTTTTGGCAGGAGCCAACAAGAAGCTTCGAATTATCGGAAATTCGAATTATAGGCGGTTCTAATTATAGAAGTTTCACTGTAGGTATATTGCTACATGAATACAGATGGAGGCCCAAAAAGACGGCTATGGTCTTTTAAAACCTAATTTTGTTGAATAAAGCAAATATTTGCTTAATTTAACCAAATGTTTTGGATAAAAATTTTGCTGCAGATTTGACAGAAACAAAATTTTTGTTGATTCCACGAAAAATGTGAAATAATATTTGTTTTCAATTAATGTAATACTGAATGTTGTTTATTATAAATAAACTGTAAGACGCTCTTTAGGAACGTTTAATTATCAAAAATTATCACTTTTATATTTTATATATATATATTTTATATATCACTATTATATTCCACTTCTAATTAGTGTAATGATAAAAGCTTTTTTATAATAAAGAATCTATAATTTACTCTTTCGGAGCGTGTAATTTTCAAAAAAAAAAAAATGTACTTAACTTTAAATTACTGTAATAATAAATGCTTTTTCATTATATAGAATCTGTGATTTGCTCTTTCGAAGCGTGTGTAATTGTAAAAAATCATTTTACTTCAAATTAATGTGACACTAAATGTCGTTTTATAAAGAAATATCTGAAAGGTTTTTTGGAGAAAAGTTTTAAACAATTATTACCTTAATTTTTTGACGCAAAAATTAAAACTGTACGTAATATTTCTGCCTTACTCAAAAATGTTGTATAACGTAATATTTTTACGGATCGTAATTACAAATTTTCAAATGTATTGATAATTATATGCAATTTAATAATTACATTTTTTCCTGTGAAAAATGTACTTCAATGCAAGTAAACAAGGAATATTATCTGAAAAAAATCGAATTTGAGAAAAATTGCTTATTTATATGGAAAAAAAATTTTCTTACGTAGTACTAGAAATTTTTCCTAGAAAACGTTTTGTAGAATTACTCCTGAAATTGACAAATTTTCTAAATAGTATGGGATTTTCTTATTCCTGAACTTATGTGCAAATTTTCCAAGGGCAAATAGAATATTTCCTATGGAAGTGAGAATTTTTCTGAGTATAAATTGGGAAAATTTCCCAAATTTGTAGGAATTTTTCATTCCCAAACATTTATATAAAATTTCCCAAACCGATCGAAATATTTCCATTCCAAAAGGAAAATTTTCCAAATTATTGGGAAAATGTCCAACTTTTTTAGGAAAATAATTTTTCCTACCCAAAGTTGGAAATTTTACGTAAAAAATTAGTGATCTAATACTCGTTCTTACATTGCAATTTAACCTCTAATATTTTTCGCGAGACTTCTTCTTTGTTCTTATATATTTGTTCATTCCCACAGACACACGTTGGCAATCAATCATAATTACTCCTTACTAAAATAACCAATTACAGTTCTAAAAAGTTCACGCGCGCGAATATATCACATCCAATAAGAGGTATGCGAATTTTATTGCGCCCGCGTATATTAATTGTTGCGCGTGTTTTTGAATGTCTTGAAACTATGTGATCATTCTTACAAAAATGAATCTAAACATTGTGAAAAAAGGGAGAAATTGGGTCAAAATTCTCGATTTTAGGGATTTAAGGGGATTTTTCAAATTTAAGGGGGAAAAAAGGGGAAAAGGGGAAAAAAGGGGATTAGGGAAAAAAGGGGACGGACTGGCATCCCTGTGAACAATATATCTAAGAGGCGAATGATTCTGTGACTTGAAGTTGCATGATATGAAATGGATTCGGACCTGACAATTTATTTTTATTTTCCTACAATTGAAATGCTTTATTCGTAGATAATTGCAAAGTATAATGAAATTTAAATTTCGCGCATTCGATTTTTGCGCCACCTAACAGCGGTGGTCAGAACCACCTCTGAGCACTTTCCTTGAGATTTCGAGGTTAGCTCGCCTCAAATGTTTCGCTGGTGCAATTATAATTGCCTTTTTAATGATTAATTTGTTCATTATAATCTACTATATAATAATAAATAACCTACTATCCGTATTTTGAACGTCACCCCTTCCTGTCTATATTCCGACGGGCGAAATAAAATACCGTCCTTATTTGGCCATAACTGTATGTCGAAATAAGCTACCGTCGGCTATTTCGCCATACATGTATGGCGAAATAGCCACTCCGTAATAATAATACTCCTCGCGTCTCAGCAAAATTGAAATTGGAGCACATCGCGAAAAAATCACTTTTGGAAAATTAACATATCCAGGCATACTGATACTCCATGAAAATAAACCCTTATAGCCAAAAAACGTTGATGATTAATTATTTCCATTGTTTTTATCAAACTGACCATGTATTTTCTTTAGTTTTGGCGGCGCATGGCGTCACACCATGTGTTTCATGCCATGAAGGTGTCACATGTTTAGTTTTAAAAATCGACATTTCCGGTTGATATTTTGTCACTTTTTAATAAACTATTATAAATTATTAAATAAACAAAATTAAGTTTTAATTTCACATTTAAATTCTTTGGGAGTCAAAGTTTATAAAAAGCTTAACTATAGGGCAAACAAAATTTTTGTGGATGACCCCATTCATTGATTTCGTATGATTTCAAAAAGATTTTCGAATATTTCAAGGTATTATCAAAGAATTTGAAAGATTTTAGGATATCTTAAAATATTCCAAGGAATTTTGAACTAATTCAAAGGATTTGAAATATTTGATGTATTTTTAAAAACCAAAGGGATTTCTAAGAGCTTCAATAAATGTCAAGGCATTTCAAAAGATTTTAAAGGATTTGAAATTTCTACGGGCATTTTTAAAAATTTCAAGAAATTTTCAAGAACTTTACAAAGTTACAAGTGATTTCAAGAGCTTTTAAAGAATTTGAAATATTTTAGGGAATTTTAAAATATTGAAAAGTAATTCATAACTAAAAATTTTTAATGAATATGAATATTTTTTTTTTAAATTTTTTATTTCATGATATTTTAAAAGATTACAGGGGATTTTATAAAATTTCCGAGGATTTCTCTGTTTTTGAAGGATTTTAAGAAGTATCATAAGATTTAATAGAATTTCACGAGATTTCATTTCGAATTCACCCTCAATTCGTATAAATTCTTTTGAATTCTGCAGAATTTTCTGGATTTTTTTTTTAATTCACGTGAATTCTTCAAAATTCAGTTAATTCAACTTTTTTTAATGTATTTTTTTATATTTATTTTTTGTTTAATTCATCTTGAAGTCGGCACGTCATCAAATTCTTTTCTTAGAATTTTTCCAAACTCATTTCAAACTTACTGAATTCAATGCATTTTTTCATATTTTTCATTTCTCTTAAATTTCACTAAATTCACTCCAATTTAACTGAAATCAAGGAAACTTTTGGGATTTTTCCAATCTTTCTGAATTTAAGTTGAATTGTTTTAAAGTATTATCAAATTATCCTGAATTCGTTAAAATTTACCTGGAATTTTTATAAATTTGATCGAGTTCATTGAAATTCTTTTAAATTCAAAAGCACATTAGACACATTATTAATCCTCATTTTAGTCACTTTTTGGGTTGGGAATTATTCGCTTTTGGTCACTCCTTTTGTTTAAATATATCACTCTTTCATTTTTTTCAAGCAAATTAGGCTGTGGTAGCCTACATTTTGAAAATTTATAAATTCAAATTTGTTTTAATCGTATTATAAAAGATTCTATATGTAAAAAGTTACGAGTTCAGAATTTTGGTCTTTAAATATTCATGGCCAGGGAATTTTGAAAATGAAGTTTTGCGGAAACCCTGATTATATATATGTCTTAATGAAACCAGGGTGACCGCAGATTAGGGAAGCCTTGGGAATCAGGGAAAAGTCAGGGATATTTAAGAAATGGCAGAAGTCAGTGAATTTCTGTAAGAAGAACTTGAAGTCTGTCAAGAATAATTAGCGCTGCCAAACAGTGGCATTCAGAATTGTATTGAAATCATTTAGAATATTTCAAAAGATTCCAAGAAATTTTTTTAATACCCTTCAATAATTTGAAAGGATTTTAAGCATTTAAGATTTTTTTGTTTGTAATTCCAAGGAATTTTCAAAAGCCTTAAAAAGTTTCAAGACATTTTAAAAGATTTCAAAGCATTTAAAATATCTTAAAGTGTTTTTAAAGATTTGAATGCACTTTTAAGATATTATTAATTTTTAAAGGAATTTTAAAGGCTTTGATTGACTTTAAGAGAAATGAACAAAATTTTCTGGGTTTTAAAGAATTTTTTACAACTTCGGAATATATGAAACTATTTCATAGGACCTGCAAGGTTTTCATACATTTTAAAATATTTAAATGAATTTTCTGAGATTTCCGAAGATTGGAATGATTTTCATGGATTTTGTAGGTTTTCACATATTTGAAGAGATTTTCAAATATGTTTTGCAATTAATTTGAAATTCACCCTGAATTATTACTAATTTATTCAGAATTATTTTATTATCTCTGTCGAATTCTTTTAATTTACCTGAATTCTTTCAATTCAAATCAATTCTATTCAGTCCAATGGATATATTTTTTTAATTTTCAGTTTGTATTTAATTCGTCTTGAAGTGTTTTCAATTAATTTTTAATTCTTCAACATTTCATCAGATTCTTTTGAATTCCCTTGTATTTTTCTGAAATCATTTTAAACTTACTAAAATCAATGAAATTTTTCGGAATTTAAAATTTTTTTCCAATTTATTTCCATTTTTTAAATTTTAACTTTAATTGCTCGAAGTCTTATGACTCGAATTCTTCGGAACGCTTTCAAATCCAAAAGAACATTAGTCACACTATTGATGCACATAATGACTTTTAGTCACTTTTTGGATTAGAAATTAGTCTTGCTGCAAAAAACGTCGAATTAAATATTATTGCTTCGCACTCACGAGATATTCTCTGGAAATTTGCTTTTCGACAACATCGCATTCAAAATACAATACTTTCGAATACTGTTCAATCCGACGTTTTTTGTAAGGCACCTTCTCAGCTTTTATCGGTTTAAATAGGTCACTTTTTTCAAGTAAATTAGACTGTGGCAGCCCTTAGAATAATAAATTACAAATTCAGGCCTCGCGCTCAACACACTATTGACACTATTTGACACTTTTTTAAGCGATGACGCTGTTTTGCTACTATCTCGAAACAAATACACTTAACGACACTATTTTCAAATCAAAAACAAGAATCTATCAACCAAGAAAGATTTTTCAAACAATACAAAAATGTCATAAAAAATGTTGATTTTTCAAGCCAAAAATATGAGCTTTCAACAAAGTGTTCAATGATCAACTAAATATTTAAATTTTTAATAAAAAAGATGAATTTTTAAACAAGAAGATTAATTTTCTATCAGAGAAGAAGAATTTCGAATAAAACATGTACATAAATTTTTAACCAAATGTTTGAATTTTCAACTAAAAAGATTAATTTTCTACCAAAAAATACGATTTTTAAACAAATTACATAAATTTCCACCTAAATACTTTGAGCAATGGATGTGATGTTAATTCAAATTTGATTTGATTAATTTTCAGTTTATATTTTTTCGCTTCGAATTTTTTTGCATAAATGGTTGAATTTAAAACCAAAAAGATCAATTTTTAACCACAAATGGAGCAGTTAAATTTTAAACTTTAATATTTTTATAAATGGAAGATATTATCTACATTTTAAAACGACAATAATATTAAACAATTATAACGAGGAAGAATCTAATAAAACAATTAAAATGTCAGATGAAAACAATGCTTCATAAAAATAGTATATGAAAAGTGACGTAAGTCCGACGATGTAAACAAAATACTTTGTGCAACGTTTTTGTATTATTACGCAGAAAGAAAAAAATTATATTTTTTGAAATTTTTTTGTTTAATTTAGCTTTTAATAAGAAAGAGACTTTAACGTTTATAAAGGCCTGGAATGTTCTATAGACAGGAGTATTTTCTTCTTATAATAAATAAAATAAAAATAATTTTGGTTTATTCTGTTTCATAAAAAATAAATAAATAAAAGGCGCCCGTAATAAATGAAATAGGCCTCTTAAAACTTGACAAGCAATATTTAAAGCTTGTTTATAACCTTCATGTTTCTAAAAATATTGCGGTAAAAATTAGACGATTTTAGTCACATTTAGCAAGTTTTTATTAATTTAACAATTTCATGGACTACCTTTTCGACGTAATTTTCACTTGATTAAAAACAACTAAGAAGATTCCTACTTTATTTCTTTATTATCAGTTTTCTTTTAAAATTTAATAATGTATAATTAGTCTATTCAAGATTGTTTGGTGTTTACGTATTCAATATAACAACATCACATAATCTGTTGAAAATAAAGTCGGGTCCAAATGTCGAGGCCCCTCACTTTTTTTTATTTCAACTCGCACAAAAAAATCTCTAAAATGTCTTATAAAAAGCATTTGAAAGCGTAAAGTCTTCCGGTTTTTCGGCCTCCTTTTTCAAGGGTTCACTTTTACATGTTCCCAGAAGGAGGGGGACGTTAGGAAAAATCTGAAAAAATGCACAGACATTCTTTGAACATTCCTGAATGCAATGCATTTTTCAAAATGCTGAAGTATTCAATAGTTTACTTTTTACGGTGATTCATTTACAAAAACTTTATCTTGAGAACGAATGAAGATGGGAAGCCGTTTAATGGCTCCAAATGTGCAGTTTTGCCATGCGATTGCAGTGCAATAATTAAATTTAAGATAAAATCATTCTTACGCAGGAGATATCATTTTGAATATTTCTGATTTTAATCAGTGTGTCAGCCTTTAAATTTTCTAGATTATATTTCGACAATTTGGAAAATATTTTTAAACAATCCTTTTAATTTCCCCATGAATCTGCAGAACATTTTCTTATTCTCTTCAAACCTATAAAAATTCTCGAAAAGCTACCAAATATTAATTTGAAATCTAAAAAAAATTATTTTCGAATGTTTCATTTTTTTCAATTTTACCTTTTGAAATGTATTACTTAAAATAGAAAGTAATTTCAATCTACGTAGAAATATTAGGAACAATGTACAAAGTTTAAAGGAACTTTTTTTGTCTGTATATAATTTTTTAGATTTCGAAATAAAATTTGCAAGCTTCTTGAGATATTTGATAGGTTTGAGGAGAATGAAAAAGTCTTTATAATATTTCTACGGAAATTGAAATGATTTTTTATTTCAAATAATTTTGAAATAATTATTATAATTATTATTATTTTGTCTCAGCGATGAGGAGAGAAATAGACTCGAAAATGATTACAAAGACAAAAAGAGGAAAGTTAAACGACTAGTCAAGGAGAGTAAAGAAAAAATCAGAACAGAAGAAGAGAACAAAATATAAAACTACTTTGAAGGAATTATGAAACTATTATATAAACAGTTGAAGGAAAGTAAAAGTACAGAGTTTGCCAGCATGAGAAATAGCAAAGGTGAAATGCTATATGATATAGACGAGATAGTAGACGCTTTAAAAGACTCTTTTAAAGAACTATTAGGAGGTGAAGATATAGGACAACAAAACTGCGACACAGAACATAATGCATTAGAAAGCCCAATTGAAAAAGTCTGTGTCACTGAGGTCAGAGACATAATTAAGAACTGGCGAGTACATACCTCACAGGTTACACGAATTGATAAATTTATGTATCGAGACGGGGGAAGTCCCAGACGACTGGAGAAAAGCGATTATCGTACCAATATAGAAAAGAAAGGGAGATAAAAGGGTAATGGAAATCACAGAAGAAAAGATATGGGAAGTCCAAAGTGGATTTATGCCAGGAAGATCATGTACAGATCAGATATTTAGCCTAAGACAGATCACAGAAAAAAGCTGGAGAGTAGGAAAGAAACTTTTCTGTGCATTTATTGACCTAGAAAAAGCATTTGACAAAGTAAACAGAAATAAACTTGGGAAGTCCTTAAAGAGTACGGAGTAAATGGAGGGCTCCAAAAAGCAATAAAAACAATATATACAGGTAGTAAAACGAGTGTAAGGGTAAATGGGAAACTGAGTGACTGTTTCGATATTATGCAAGGCGTGAAACAAGGATGCGTTATGTCCTCGTGGCTATTTATCATATTCATGGATAAGTGTCTAATAACTGTCCTCTTCGACGAAGAAGGTATAGATCTCGAAACAGTCAAGGTACGTGGGTTAGCTTTCGCAGATGACAAGATTGTTATGGCAGAATCAATCGAGGACTTGCAAAGAATGTTGAATAAACTTAATACAAGCATGAAGAACATGGACCTCAAAACTAACGTAAATACAACAAAAATCATGGTGTTTGAGGGAAAAAGTGAGAAAACAATATGCAACATTGTCCTAAATGATGCGAGATTAGAACAAGTTGACAAGTACGTATACCTAGGTAGTCTATTCACTAGCGACGGAAAAATAGATGGGGAGTTAGATAGGCGCATAAATAAGGGTAAGCACGTTATCGGTAGAGCAGGGTCCATCCTAACAAATAAAAACATATCAAAAAAAGCTAAAATGGCCATACATAATTCTATATTCGTACCGACTGTACTATACGGTAGCGAGACATGGACCTGTCAAGAAAAGGACAGGAGTAAAATTAACGCGATCGGCATGAAACCTCTGCGCATAATAAAAAAAAAAAAAAAAAAATTGATTAGCAGTTTGAACTCGAAAGTTCATTGCCTCACTACCCGATTCGGGTAGTGTTTCTAGGTGGATATTTACTACCAATGTGGGCCCACCACACCCACGACGGGCCAACAGCAACGCAGTATTTCCTGAACGGTCACCCATCCAAGTACTAACCGCGCCCAACAATGCTTAACTTCAGTGATCTTACTAGAACTGGTGTTTCCAGAGTGGTATCGCGGGAAAAAACTGATGGACAAAGTCCGAAACGAGACAATCCTCAAAGAATGTGGCACAGGAGAGACACTAGTTGACATATGGGAAAGAAATCAGTTAAGATGGTTCGAACATCTTGAAAGAATGAAAGATGAACGACTGACCAAACAAGCGTATAAAGGTAAAGTAAATGGCAGAATGCCCAGAGGTAGACCGCCGAAAGAATGGTTAGAATCTGTAAATGAGACATTAATCCGAAGAGACATAAGAAGCCATAGAAACACAAGAGCTTGCATGAAAAAATGCATGGACGTGAAGGAAGCTAGAGTAGTATGCCAGGACATAAAAATGTGGCGACAAATAGTTTGTAAACAGAGTGACACTAGAGTGAATGACGCCTGAAACAAAGACCTTGGATACTAATGGGCCCAAGTGGGGAACACCACATAACAATTTTGTGAGGCTCTTCACTTGTGGTGATCGCTAGAGAGATTAATCAGCAACCTGGGTCGGAGCAGTGTTGCGGAATAAACGTGTCATTTAAATAAATAACACGAGAATTCCAGATCAATATAAAATATCTATACCTAACACTTATATACCTATCTATTTCATACCTATATACACACTACTATTTTCCAACCGAGCAAGACACGCCTACCCCGAAAGGGAAATGGCTTAGTGGTACAATAATAATAATAATAATAACAACTCAGAGAGCAGTACCTACATAAATTTTAAATTTGGACGGGAATGCTGGCCTCGTTTGGCCTCGGAATGTGGGGATATGCGGAGCAAGGGAGACGGTACTCAACGATGTATGAAACACCACACACGTTCACATGCCACTGACTGTTTACGTTTAGATGGCTTGGAGATAGGATCAAAGCAATGCCCGAAACCGATCTTATCTCCGATATCCAGTACACTTGATCCACAAATTTACAGACCAGGATCACCATCCCTCCTCAAGTGGTGGGGGGTTGAATTTTCTAACCCAACGCCTGCACGGGTAGTTTCGAAAGTTTCTATTTTATTATTGATAATAAAAAAAAATGTTAACCACTTTTTGAATAAATTAATTGTTTATTTAACTTTTTTCGTCATTTAGGGTTCTTCGATTTTTTTAATAGCCGCAAAAGAAAGCTTGAACTTGAGTATTCAAGTACATATACCATTTATTTTTATTATTCACGTTTATTCAGAATTATCTGAAATCATCATTTGGCCAACGGCCAAACCACGCTGAAAAAACCAGTTCTCGTCAGATCACTGAAGTTAAGCAGCGTTGGGCGCGGCTAGTACTTGGATGGGTGACCATTCGAGAATACTGCGTGCTGTTGGCACATTGTGGGTGTGGTGAGCCCAACTTGTAGTTATTTACTACAAGAAACTATCCACCTAGAAACACTACCCAAATCGGGTAGTGTCACGCCTACCCTGAAAGGCTTAATGGTAGAATGGTATCGAAAGAGCTATTCAAAAATGTTAACTTGTAACTAAAAATTTTTTAAACCTTATTAAAAAAAATGAAAAGCAGAAAGTAGTCACTTCAAAACTAATAATAGTTTTCTTCAAAGCAATGACTCCTTACTTTAATAACTATATAATCCTTATTATAATTACTCATCCGACAATAATTAATAATTGTTTATACAAATTTATATATTATACAACTTCAAATAAATTGATAACTTTACCATTTCTACAATAAAAATTTAATTTTTTGTACCATTGTAAGTTTAGCCTGTAGTTACAGTAAAGTCTCCCTTATTTCAAGTCCCCCCTATTTCAAGCCCCCCGTATCCGGCTATAGAGTATTTCCATTAGGCCATACAATTTCAAAATGGACGAATGGTTCAGGCAGAGCACTCGTGTTTTATACATTGAATCGCATGTAATGTACTTTTCGAGGATCAATTAATTCTTTTACTTTAAGAAAATGGTACTTTCGTGTTTTATTGTGGGTTGTACGAAGAACAAAGCAAGGACCGTGGAATATAATTTCATAAAATTCCAGCTATTATAAAAGAAACAAACAAAAAGTTTGCCAGACCGGGTGGAGCATACACTTTGCAGAAAAAATAGTTATAAAAAAAATGACGTTGACAATGGATAAGTGCGATTAAACGTGGTCCTTTGAGTGAGCCGCTGATAAGAAATGCAACAATTTGCTCCAACCATTTTATATCAGGTAAGATAAATTAGATACATTTTACACAAGGCTGAAGTAATTAAGTTCTAACCTCCAAATTCAATTGCCTCATTTTACAGTACAAGTCCGATAAGTTGCCGTCCGATAAGTGTACACTCCCCTCAAAACGTCATCACACGCACGGCACGCACACTAATTGGGGTTCTCCCACTACGTGTGCTATTTTGCTTATGATTTGCGCATCATTCTTAGGCATGCGCGCACCTAATATCGTGCTACTAGAGGGGGCATCCGATAAGTCCGAAATTCCTGGAATTTTCCGCCCCTACAGCCCCGAAATGAGAAACTTATCGGATTTCCACTGTACTCAATAAATACTAGCATTAAATATTTTTTAAATACTTATAGGTACTTTGATTTTAAATAAAAGTGTGAATACAAAAGGAAAAAGTGTTTACTCTGATAATTTTTGCGTAATACAAAAATTTCGAATGTTTAGGTTAGTTGAAGTTACCATTTGAAAATTTCATTTTACGCTAAAATTATTAAATTAAACAGTTTCTCCCTGTGCAAACATACTCTAGTTTAAAAAAGCAGTACTGCTCAGTGTTTAAAAATGATTTAATTCTAGTATTTATTCAGTAAAGTGAGGTGATAAGATTTTGAGGTTAGAGCTCGAGTCCAACAGCCTTCCCGTTACAATTCGCTGCAACTTTTGTTCAACTCATGTATGTCAATATATAAGTTCTATAATAATGAACATTTCCTAACGTCAAATTTAAAGCATCTGGCAATATGTTCAAAATTTTATGCTACTTTTCAAGTAAGCGTTATTATTAAATAAATACAAAATTTAGTGACACATTGCAAAACAAAATATACTCCAATATAAATGAATCCATGCAGTTAATTATAAATGAACGTGCCAATATTAACCTCATCACACACTAGAAAGTTGTCATCTACCTTTTTGCACTCCACTTTTTCAACAAATCCGGCTTCGTAAAACTTAAAAGTCTCTAAGCTTTTATAAGCTCTCAATTGTTAGCACGTGTAATAACTATGAGTTATCGTAAAATACGATACAAGATCGAACTCACTACGGGTACATCACTAATACTTGTGGAAAATTCCTCACCTTTCAGAGCGTAGGGATCTAAATTGTCAATTGCACTTAGTTTATTACAATAACGGACCTTCACTTCACCAGATAAACTCAAAAAGTATTCACTAGACATTTTTAATTTGGCGATCAACACAATTCTTTAACTAAGATAATACACGCGACGCAATGTATACAATGCAAGTTTTCCCTGAACCATTCGGACATTTTGAAATGACGTCACAAGTAGAAATACTCTATAGACCTCTTCAAGCTGTGACGTCAGACAAAATGGCGTTGACACTGAAGGCCACACGAAGCGTGAAAACCGTGTAGAATCAGTGCGGGATCATTGTTTTTAATTGTTTACAGGAGTTTTCTTTCGGTAAAGACCACTATGGTTCATAAATGTTGTGTGGTAAAGTGTTCAAAACGTGCCGATAGAGATGTTGTGACGAGTTTTTACCGTCTTCCGGCTGTAATAACGATGAATAATAAGAAATACCAGAAGCCGATTGAAGGATCTACTGGCCTGACCGTGGATAAAGCTTGTGCTCTTCCTTTAGAAAGCCAAAACGCCTGGTTAAGGACTATAAAACGAGAAAATTTCACTGAGCAACAGAAGAAAATACAGTAGAAGTCCGATACGTTTCTCATTTCGGGGCTGTAGGGGCGGAAAATTCCAGGAATTGCGGACTTATCGGATGCCCCCTCTAGTAGCACGATATTAGGTGCGCGCATGCGTAAGAATGATGCGCGAATCATAAGCAAAATAGCACACGTAGCGGGAGAACCCCAATTAGTGTGCGTGCCGTGCGTGTGATGACGTTTTAAGGGGAGTGTACACTTATCGGACCGCAACTTATCGGACTTGTACTGTATTGACATTTTGCTCAAACCACTTTATCAGTGGTAAGTGATAAATTAATTATAGTTAAGGATGTAGTAAAATGACACATAACCTTAAAATTCAATATTCTTTCAAATAGTTCACAAAATGGAGCAAAATAGTGACATTGTTGAGTATAACAAATTTTACGAGAGTAACGTAAGATTTTTGAAGATTAATATAATGAAATCTTGAATCGTTTATTTAATATTAGTTATTTATTTTCTTTGGGTTTTACTTTCTCTTTAACCAAAAGTTGTATAATTTTTATTCAATATTTTTGTTTTTCCATCTTTCATTTATGTATAACAGGGTGGACCTTATTTTTCACTTTTCGAATTTCTCTGCTCTCACCCCCCCCCCCCCCCCAGTTTTGTTCGAATGCCAAAAGAAAAAATCTCCAAGTTTGAACAAAATCGGTTAATATTTAGGGGTGGCGCAAATACCATGAAGTTTCCCATTGATTTTAATGGGGAAAAGTAAGCTTTTTGTAAATCTAATATTTAAACGCGATAAAATGTTGCAAATAATTCCGTGTTTCAGTATATTGTTAAGAATTCGTCAGAAAATAAGAATTTATCATAAATTTTGAGGTTGAATAATTTTAAGCCACTCTTATGGGTCCCCAAAGAAAACCCCATAAGTGACAAATTTGAATTTTACGTAATATTGCGGTTTATTGACGCTTTTTAAAAGTTTTTTTAAAAATAAATAATCATTAATCGGTCATTTAGGAATACCCAGTCATTTGGTAACTAATATTTAATTGTTTAAAAAACTTTAATTTGTTTAAATTTTTTTTCAGTTAACTCGCGAAATGAACGTATTTTCTAGACTTTATGAGTTATTTAATCAACGATAATAAAATAGTTTGTTTATATAATTTTACAATTATTTAAATAATACGTATTTGTTCAAGCACAAGCTTCATCCTCGGTCAGGCCAGTAGATCCTTAAATCGGCTTCTGGTATTTCCTATTATTCACGGTAATTACAGCCGGAAGACGGTACAAACTCGTCTCAACATCTCTATCGGCACGTTTTGAACACTTTACCACACAAAATTTATTAACCATAGTGGTCTTTACTGAAAAAAACTGCTGTAAACAATTAAAAACAATGGTCCCGCACTGATTCTACATGGTTTGCACGCTTGGTGTGGCTTCCAGTGTCACGGCCATATTGGAATCGGCCATTTTAGTTGGAGAGGTTTATTTCAAATTACGCAGTTCCGACAACTCCCACCACGGGCCCTGTACACTCTCCTCCGCGTCTGTGGCTGACCAATGAAAAAAGAGACCCGAAGAGCGGGAAGCCTCGAATTGCATATTTCAGCATGACGTTATAGGAATCCATACAACTTTTTGGAGATAATATGCTAAACGTAAAAGTAAATCACAAATGTACGAATAGTAATATTTCTCAAGTATAGAATCTATTTTCTCATTCATGTTCCATTCTTTTGTCGATTCACGACCTTTCAGTGTCACGAAATAAAATAAAATCCTATCATAAAAAAGAGGTTGCGATTCTATCTCGAAAACTGAAGCCACATTCTCTCTTCGTCTATTGGTTGAATTTAAATTCGCCGCCTATGCTTTAGAATCGAGATTAGAGAGAGAGATTAGAATCGAGATCAGCGGAATATATTATGAAGCCAATGCATGCGCACCGAAGTGTGGTCTAGAATCATTTTTATGTTAAGAACAGAGCTGCGTATTATGAAGCCAAGGCATGTGCACTTTTAATGTATTTTCGATTGATGATAGCTGACGATGTGGACGTAAGATCTCATTGCCCAGCATGACATGGGGGGGAGGGGGCTGCAAGCTTTATGATGGCGGCTAAGCATTTGCGGCGTTGTGTCGGCTATGTACGTTCCCCCGTTACCGATTGAGGGGGACACCACGAGCCACTCACGCCGAGTCTATGAGTTCTTACGTTCGTGGCTGATTCCCAAGTGATTCGTTTGGAGGCGGTGAATGATAGGGAAACAATTTCGATTAAAAAATTTAGAGTTTGGCTATTTTCAACGAATAGGCTCCATTTTTTACAAAAATTATCTGCAAATTTAAAAAAATTATTTATTATTTAAATAATGTTGATAAACAAATTAAGAGTTTGACCATTTTTCAACGAGTAGGCTCAATTTGTTTACGGAATCAATAAAAATTGTTTTTCAAATAACTCTTTCCGATGTATGATACTTTGAAAATGTACAATAATTATTAATTATTTAAACATGTTTATCAACATATCCAGAGCTTAGCTATTTTTCAAGGAATATAGGCACAATTTGTTTACGGAGTCAACTAAGTATGTCTTTCCGAAGACTATTTTTCTATGTTTCTTTACAAATTCAGATTTTGGCTATTTTCAACGAATAGGCTAAATTTTTTTATAGAATTAACCAAGAATATCTTTCCGATTACTTTTTTGTATGATGCTATGAAAAGTCTTTCTGATGACTGTTTTCTATGTTGCTTTGTAAATTTACAAAAATTAGTAATAATTTAAACAATTTTCATTAAAAAAATTAGAGTTTGGCTATTTTTTAACAAATAGGCTACATTTTTTTTACAAAATTAACTAAGAATATCATTCCGATTACTTTTTTGTATGATGCTTTGCAAATTTCCAAGAATTATCAATTATTTAAACAATTTTCATAACCAAATTATGAGCTTGGCCTTTTTTCAATGAATAGGATGAATTAGTTCAGGATATCAAGAAAGAATGTAATTCGATAACTATTTTCTACGATACTTTGCAAATATATAATAATTATTAATTATTTCAACAATTTTCATAAACATATTCAGAGTTTGGCTATTTTTCAAAGAATAGTCACAATTTGTTTACGGAGTTAACTAAGCATATCTTTCCGATGACTCTTTTCTATGCAGCTTTGTAAATTTACAATAATTATTAACAATTTAAACAATTTTCATACAAAATACAGAATTTTGCTATTTTTCAACGAATAGGCTCAATTTTTTTGCAGAATTAAGTAAGAATATCTTCCCGATGACTTTCTCTATGATGCTTTGCAAATTTACAATAATTATTAATTAATACAACAAATAAAGAGTTCGGCCATTTTTCAATGAATGGGCTCAGTTTGTTTACAGGATCACCAAGAATTGGTTTGGCTATTTGCAACAAATAGGCTAATTTTTTTCATAGAATTAACCAAGAATATCTTTCTGATTAATTTTTGCTATGTTACTATGAAAAGTCTTTCTGGTGACTCTTTTCTATGTTGCTTTGTAAATTTGCAAGAATTAATAATGATTTAAACCATTTTCATTTAAAAATTTAGAATTTGGCTATGTTTTAACAAATAGGCTACATTTTTTTACAGAATTAATTAAGAATATCATTCCGATGACTTTTTTTATATGATACTTTCCAAATTTCCAAGAATTATTAATTATTTAAACAATTTTCATAAAGAAATCAAGAACTTGGCCATTTTTCAACGAATAGGACCAATTAGTTTAGTGAGTCAAGATTTCTACGACACTTTGCAAACATACAATATTTAATAATGATTTACACAATATTCATAAACAAATTCAGAGTTTAGCTATTTGTCAACGAATAGGCTACATTTTTTTACAGAATTAATTAAGAATATCTTTGCGATGACTTTTTTCTGTGATAATTTGTAAATTCCCAAGTATTATTAATTACTTAAAGAATTTTTTAAAACAAATTGAGAGATAAGCTGTTTTGAAACTAATAGGCTCAAT
The DNA here is from genome assembly GCA_932195095.1 of Andricus curvator. Taxonomy (NCBI): domain Eukaryota; kingdom Metazoa; phylum Arthropoda; class Insecta; order Hymenoptera; family Cynipidae; genus Andricus; species Andricus curvator. The sequence goes on from CAKNYM010048052.1 coordinate 102,672, forward strand.
CTGTTTCTTCAAAGTTTTATGTCAAAAGAAACAAAAAGGAACGTAACGAAAGTTTCGCTACGTTTCTTTTCGTTCTTTTCTATATAAAATATAATTATCACAGGCCTCACAGTCCCTATGGGATAAAATATAGGGATCAAAGGGTACTTTTTGTCATGCTTATAGGGTACTTTTCACGCTGAAAGGGTTACAAATTCAGGATAAATTCATAAGATTTCAAAGCAATTCAAGTTAAATTCGAAAGAATCCAAATCAATTGAAAAAATTTAAAAAATCCAAAAAATTCCTTTGATTTCTGTGAAATTGGAATGAATTTAGGGGAATTTAAAGTAAATGAGAAGAATTCGATGAAATTCATAAAAATTCAAGATGAATTTGAAAAATTCAAATGAATTGAAAACAATTTAAAAATACGAAAAAACTTCATTAAATTCAGTAACCTTGAAATAAGCTTAGAAAAATTCAAGGGAATTCCAAAGAATATGATGAAATGGCTAAGAATTCTAGGTGAGGTTAAAATACTTCAGGATCAATTAAATACAAACTTTAACAAATTTTGTTAAAAAATCCATTGAATTTAGTTGAATTGAGTTCTTTTAGTAGAATCCAAGTGAACCAAACAATTTCAAGAGAATTCAAAACAATTTAAAAGAATTCAGGATGAATTCCAAAAAATAATTTCAAATCTCTTCAAATCTTGAAAACCCTACTAATTTATAACCGAAAAAGTGACTAATGACTGCAAACCAATTAAAAAGAATTCAAATGAATTGGAAATAATTTTAGAAATCGAAAAAATTCGATTGATTTCCGTGAAATAGGAATGAATTTAGGGGAATTTAAGGTAAATGAGAAGAATTCGATGAAATTCATAAAAATTCAAATGAATTGAAAACAATTTAAAAATACGAAAAAACTTCATTAAATTCAGTAACCTTGAAATAAGCTTAGAAAAATACAAGGGAATTCCAAAGAATATGATGAAATGGCTAAGAATTCTAGGTGAGGTTAAAATACTTCAGGATCAATTAAATAAAAACTTAAAATGTTTTTTTTTAAATCCATTGAATTAAGTTGAATTGAGTTATTTTAGTAGAATTCAAGTGAACTAAAAAATTTCAAGAGAATTCCAAAGAATTTAAAGGAATTCAGGATGAATTCCAAAAAATAATTTCGAATCTGTTCAAATCTTGAAAACCCTACTAATTTATAACCGAAAAAGTGACTAATGACTGCAAACCAATTCAAAAGAATTCAAATGAATTGGAAATAATGTTAAAAATCGAAAAAATTCCATTGATTTCAGTAAAATTTGAGCGAATTTAGTGGAATTTAAGGGAAATGAGAAGAATTCGATGAAATTCATAAAAAATCAAGCTAAATATAGAAAGCAATCAAGTGAATTCAAAACAATTCAGAAATATGAAAAAATTCATTGAATTGAGTAAGTTTGAAATCAGTTTAGAAAAAATTAAAGAGGATTTAAAAGAATTTGATGAAATGCTTAAGAATTTAAGGTGAGTTTTAGAGACTTCAAGATGAATTAAACGAAAACTTTTTAAGAATCCACTGAACTGAGTAAAAATGAGTGAATTTAGAAGAATTCAAAAGAATTCAGGATTAATTATTAAGAATTCAGGGCAAATTCCAAATGAATTGCAAAAAATATTTGAAAATCTCTTCAAAATACGTGAATTCTAAACAAAATATTGTAATTTTTAATGGAATTTTCAACCTAATAATTGAATTTTCATCCAAAAAGGTTATATTGCTACCAAAAAAGACCAATTTTCTACAAAATAGATTAATTTTCAACTAAAAAGGATGAATTTTCAACCAAAAAGATTAAATGTCTATAAAAAAAAATGTCGACGAAAAATGGAATAGTTAACTCTTTAGTTAAAAAAATTAATTTTCAATCAAAAAAACTAAATTTTTACCAAAAAATAATAATTTTTAACAAAATACATGGATTTTCAACCAAATACTTTCATTTTTAATAAAATTTCTTAATAAAAAAATCATTTTTCAACAAAAAATAGAATAATTTAATTTTCAGTGAGAGAAATCATTTTTTAAGCAAATAAAATCAATTTTCAACCAAATAGTTAAATTTTCAACCAAACAAATGAATTTTCTATCAAAAAGATTAAATGTCTATCAAAAAAATCAACAAAAAATTTAGTTAAATTTTTAGTTAAAACAATTAACATTCAATAAAAGCACTAATTTTTAATAAAAGAAAAATTAATTTTTAATTAAAAAACTAATTTCCTAACAAAAACGAATAATTTTTAGCAAAATAAATGAATTTGCAACCAAATATTTTAATCTTTAATGGCATTTTTAACCTAATAATTGAATTTTCAACCAAAAAGGTGAATGAGTCACCAAGAAGATTAATATTCTACCACAAAAGACAAAGCTTCAACAAAATACAGAAGTTTTCAAACAAATAGTTGAATTTTCAACTGAAGAAGATTAATGTTCAAGCAAAAATGATATAGGTAAATTTTAAATTAAAAATTTATGTTTGAATAAAAAAAAAAACTAAATAAAACAAAATTGAACCAAAAAGATTAATTTTTAATAACATGCATGAATTATCAACCAAATAGTTGAATTTTCAACTGCAAAAGATGAATTTTAAACCAAACATAGAATAGTTCAATTTTCAGTTCAAAAATAATTTTTAAAATTTTACAAAATCGCTAAATTGTAACAATGTAGTTCCACTTAGTAGGTTTTATTCTAAATAAAGGGTAATTAGTGTGCAATGTTCTAATTTTTTAAAATACCCTAAAATATTTAAAAATAAATGCTCTTGAAAATACCTTCGAAGATTAAAAAATAGTTATAACTAAACGTCGTGAAAGATTATGTTTCCTATGATTTAATTCTGTACATCATTTAGTATATATATATATATATATATATATATATATATATATATATATATATCTACTCGGTGGGTTTCCTATCACCACTACGTAGCGCGTCCTCAGGTTGCGGATAGAGGAACGGCCCGTAAGGCTGAACAGCCCCCAAGGTTAACTGCGAATACAAGAATAAGCAGTCGCGGACAGCCGATAGGAGCCAGTCGTGGGTGTGGTGAATCTAGCACTGGTAAAAAATAGGTACACGACAACCATGGCTTGGGGGGACCCACCCATTCGCGTTCATACACAATGGGTGGGTTCTGGCAAGCCAAGGTGCCGCGTGTACCCACCTAGAAACTATACCCGAACCAAAACTAAAAATCTTGTAAGGGAAAAATCCTGCTGCCCATTGGACACTGCAGCGATGACACTGCCCGCAAGGGATGTGTGGAATGATTCGCCTGCATAGGGCCAAAGGGGTATTGATGCCAGTAGGCGCGCTGCCTTGCAGGGGGACGTTAGGGTACGAGGATGAAACTGTAATGTGTCTGACGACAAGTTGACATGGTCCTTGTCAGAGTCGGAAAGCTCCCATACTTAGACCTAGGGAGGTATGGGGGTTATCACTCCTGGGACAGTGGACTCACCTACGATCGGAATAGGATCCTAACGTGCGGATTATCTTGAAACTACCATGGCTAACTTGCAAAAACAAAAAACTACAGTTAAAGATCTAAGGGTGGGAACTCTAAACGCGCGTAGTCTAAAAACTGGCCGATTTAGCGAACTCATTAAGATAGCAATTGAATACAAAACTGACGTAATAGCACTTCAAGAAACCTGCTGGTCGGGCGATTTCGCGTCAATTTCTAGGGATGACTATACTTTTCACTGGGGAGGAGCTAAGGGGCAAAGACTGGGGACTGGTTTTCTTATTAATAAACGAATTTCGCAAGCACTTATCGACATGCAATTCATTAACGACCGGTTATCATACATTGTACTAAAGGGTAATTTCAGCAAACACGTATTAATCAATGTGCACTGCCCCACCGAGGACAAAGACGAAGACACTAAGGATCTTTTTTATGAAACAATCGAGCAGGTTTTTGACAAGTTCTCAACGTTTGACGCAAAAATAGTATTGGGGGACTTCAACGCGAAAATTGGAAAAGAACCAATGTATAGGCCTACAATAGGATCAGAAAGTTTGCATGACGTCAGTAATGATAATGGAACCAGAGTAATAAACTTTGCAGCTTCAAAGAACCTCGTTGTCAAAAGCACATATTTCAAGCATAAAAATATACATAAGGCCACCTGGACATCGCCAGATGGTAATACTCACAATCAGATTGATCACGTTCTAATTGACAGAAGACGTCATACAAACATTCTCGATATAAGATCGTATAGGGGAGCGGATTTAAATTCAGACCATTTTCTCGTGATAGTAAAACTAAGATCTAGGCTAGCGTTAAGTAAGAAAACAAGCCGCACAGAGCCAACAGTTCGTTTCAATATAGATAAGTTCAAAACAGCAACAGAAACATTAAATTACCAAGTTGAGATTTCTAATAGCTTCGACGCTCTCCAAGAACAGAGAGACGATAACAATAATCACGAGGAGGACCCGGAAACCCTGTGGAGCAATACGAAAAAGGCGATAAAGGCAGCCGCGAAACTTACGATAGGTTTTAAGAAAGTAACCAAAAGCAAACCATGGTTTGACGAAGAGTGCAAACTCTGGTTTGAGAAACGTCGGAAGGCCAGACTAAGTAGTTTACAAAATAAGTGCGATCAAACACATAAGAAATATCTCGAGATTAGCAAAAGTACAAATAGGCTCTATAGATCCAAGAAAAGGGAGTGGGAAAAGAATAAAATACTAGCAATAGAAGCGCATAATAAACAAAATAACCCGCGTGAGATGTACAGGGGAATCAATTTTATAAGGAAAGGCTTTCAAAGTAGAACGGAAGTAATGAGGGACGAAAATGGCAATCTAGTAGCCGATGCGACAGAGAGACTGAATTTATGGAAAGATTATTTCGATAAACTATTAAATGTACGCGAAGCCCCCGTTGAAGGTAATCTCGGCGAAATCCACACTGCTGATCTACTAATTAACGATCCTACTGATATAGAAATAGAAATGGCCATAAAGAAGTTGAAAAATAACAAAGCCGCGGGCATCGATGACCTACCGTCAGAACTGATAAAAAATGGAGGCCCTTGCCTCACAAGGCCAATTTGTAAATTGATACGCGCAGTTTGGAAAACAGAACGCATGCCGGAAGAATGGAATACCTCTATCATTATTCCCATCTTTAAAAAAGGCGATAAAACTAACTGTAACAACTATCGGGGAATTTCACTTGTGCCTTCGTGCTACAAGATCCTGTCTAATGTTATCCTAAGTAGACTAACTCCTTTTGCCGAGGAAATCATTGGGGATTACCAGTGTGGATTCCGCCGAAACCGATCTACCAGCGATCAAATGTTTACAATTAGACAACTGTTAGAAAAGAAATGGGAATTTAAAGAAGCAGTACATCAGCTATTTATTGATTTTAAAAAAGCTTACGACTCTATTATACGCGCGCGAATGTACTGGATCCTAGAGTTCTTGGGTGTGCCAAGAAAATTGGTTAGACTTATCGAAATTTGCTTAAGCGGCAGTAAGGGTAGAATACGCGTAAACGGTAGTTTATCTGAAGAGTTTTCGATCCGCGATGGCCTGAAACAGGGCGATGCACTTTCGTGCGTCCTTTTTAACTTAGTTTTAGAATACGTGGTTAGGCAAGTGCAGGCGAATCCGACCGGTGCTACCCTCAATGGGGTAATACAAATTCTTGGATATGCGGATGATCTCGACGTACTAGGGGATGATAAAGAAACGGTAGCTAAAAATGCAGAAATCTTGATCGCAAAAGCCAAAGAGATTGGCTTGGAAGTTAGCGAATCGAAGACAAAATATATGACCGTCGTCAGGTCCGGAGAAAGTAATCAAGACGGGGATCTAATGGCCGGAAATATGAAATTCGAAAGGGTTAACGAGTTTAAATACCTCGGGTCTATTATAACTAGCGAAAATAAGATTAAAACGGAAATCAATGCGCGGCTACACGCTGGCAATGGGTGCTATTATGCAGCAAACACGCTACTAAAATCGCGATCGCTATCTAGAAACATCAAAGTAAGAATTTACAAAACGATAATAATGCCGGTCGTCATGTACGGGTGTGAAACGTGGGCGCTGACGAAAGGAGA
>CAKNYM010048053.1:0-16564 GCA_932195095.1 Andricus curvator
GGGGGGCAGACACGAAATTTTTATTTGTCTATATCTGGGCAACCAAGAGGGTACAAACGAAAATGTTGGAGGTACACACAGTACAAACGACGTACAAACGTATGCAAAAAGAAAATTTGAGAAATTTTAATTTCGGGGGGATGCGTGAAGTTAGCCCCCCGAAATCAATTTTGCCCCTTATTTGGTAACCAAGAGGGTACAAACGAAAATGTTGAATGTACAAACAGTACAAACGACGTACAAACGTATGTAAAAATAAAATTAAAAAAATGTGAACTTCGGGGGGCCAACTTCATGGGGGTTGAGTCCGGCCACAATCGCAGGGCGCGCAAAAGTTATGTCCAATTTAAGGCTAGAATGTCCCCTTCAAAATTTCAGAGAAACTGTCCCCTCCAACACCTGCAAGCTGTAAAAATCGCACGCATCAAGATACGATTAAATTTCTTGCTCATTTTGCTGTATTTCAGTGGCCAAAAAACGTCCTCGCAAGGAAAATTTTATCCCTCAAAAATCATGAGTATTTCGTAAAAATCAAAATCAGAATGTGTATTTAAATGGATTCACTTAGAAAGTTAAGTGTGAACAAAAAAATTTTATTCTACAAAAAAGTTTAATTTTATTCAAAGGAATAACTTTTTTCCAAAAAGTTATAATATTTAGAAATATTACAAAAAATAGGCAAATAATGGAAAAAGATTTTTTTCAAACTGACACTATTTTAGTAAGAATGCAAAATAAAAAATCATTTTTATATAAAATTTTCGGCAAATAAATCTATCATTATTACAATGAGTTAACTCTTTTCTAATAAATTGAATAAGAGAAGAGCATAAGAAAATATTTTTAATGTTTTTTGAAAGTATCGTATTCAAAATAATAGTTTAATGATAAAAAAATATATTTGAAACAATAGTTAACCAATTTTCAATACCAAAATTCAATTAAACGTTAAACATAATTTCATTTTCTTACTTTATTGATAATAGAGAGAACAAACAGTAATATTATTATATAATATATTATATAATATCTATCTTATACTTGTAACATCTTGTATCTATAATATAATATGTTAATATAATATAACTCATTTTGTATAGTATAATATAATTCTTTTTTTATATTTATTAATATTTAGAGGGAAGACGCTGTCTTTACAGACTTGTTAAAACTAGTTTCTGTCCAAGAAAGAGAGAAGTTGTCACTGCTTGAAGTAAAGATTCGAGCGTTTAATCGAATTATCCATATAATTTTTGTTTATGTAATGAAATATATACTTGTATGTATTTCTTTAAGTGACTGATACTTTTTATTAATAAAAATTACAAGGAAGATAATCATTCAATTGTGAGTATTGTTTTTTCTGTTTAGACTGTTTTTCAATAAAGAATTATGCATGTTTCACGAAATATTTAATCTGATTGTAGTTTCGGAAGCATTATAAAGTAATTTATTTAAAATATTATCAGTTTATCAAACATTTAGTGAAAATGAAGAATTTTTACTCTAAAACCGGCAAAAGCAGGCAAAAAAACGTCAAACAGAAGCTTGAAAGAAAGTTGAGCGCAATAAAAAAATAAACATTAGTAATGTGGATTACGTTTTACTTGTCTGTGATATTTCGCAATACTTTGTTGTAAGAATAATTAATAAGAAAAATATATTTTCTCTTAACTGTTGAATTTCCGAACTTCTATATTCTAAATGTTCAGGATATACATTTCAGTATTGGAAAAATCACCGACCTTGATTCACAATAAAAGATAAAGTTGATGGTTAAAAATTTCGTTATATATTTTAAATCAAGATGGTGATTTACACAGTACTGGAAAATATACTGTGCAGTTATATGGGAAAACAACCCTCTTTGATCTTCGATTAATAAAATATTAATTCAATTAAATGTATGGACTTCTTAATTTCAATATTTTGTGCAAACTGCGCGCATACTCAAAGATATTGACCAAGCTAAAAATGGGTTTCTATATGTATTTAGAATTTAGGAGGCAAGTTTGAAATGTGTGCCATAAGATTTGTTTTTTATTTTTGTTTTCTTCAGAAAATGACACTTTCTGTGGAAATGCCCATATATCGATATGATGAATATATTAATAATGTACATAAAAAGTATAAATATTCACAGTTGAAATTTCTCTGATGATTTTTTTACATTTAGCTGTAGAAAAAGTCTTTTTTCTGACATTCCGTGTGTAAATTTCGCCGTGGCCCTGAACGGGCCCAAGCCTGGCATAACTAGGCCCTTGCTGGTTATCAAGTCTGGGTCAAATTCGAATGAAACGCTCAATCTGACCAGGGCCTGTCTTGATGGCCAGTCTACATTGCCGAGCCTGGCCCCTACTTGACCCTAGTATATTATCGATTTCACGACATTTCATTCTTTGACAGGTTTTCTTTTGTTTTATACAGAATTCATGAAATCTGAAAGCATTTTTCTATTATTTATGAAAAACGAGGTGCATTAAACATGATTTTATATTCGTAAACAGTCCACTTTGATAATATATTATTTGAGCATAAGGGGCTGAAGACTCAACCTCACTGCAATCAATTGTAAAAACTTGAACACTGAAGAAAAAATGAAAAACTGACATAAATGCGTATCACAAATCTCGTTACTCTTGTTTTCATCTCAATATGACAAAATTTTGAGCAAGTTTTCAGTCGAGAATCGACGTTGAAAAAGGTCAAACATCTTGACCTTGAAAATCTAGAAGAAAAACTTAAACAACTATCCATCATTTTCTTTCCATGCACTTCACTCTTCACGCATATTCAAGATATCGACAAGCAGTTTAAACTTATCTTGTAAATATGTTTTAATTAAGAACATTATAATAATTACGCTGATCGACACTCGCTTGTCGCTCCGTGATTAAATATAAGCTAGAATCAACCTGAGGGTTCCCGGCCTGGCCCAAGCGTGAAAACGGGAAGTAACCTGCTGTCGAAATCCGAAATAGTAGAAATTTCACTAATTTAATTAGTAGCATTGTGCCTGACCATTAAATTAGTAATTTTATCACTCCCTACTAAATGAAATGGTCGGATTCGTGTTGCTGAATGAATCAGTCAGGGTATTCCACTAATCTTCTTAGTAGTACTAACTTACTTATTCAATGAATAGCTACGAATTGCTTTGGGAAAATAATCTTCATTTCTTTAATACTATCCAATGGGTTTTGAATCTGTATTCTCAATTTATATTCTTAGTTTATATTGTTATAATAATAATAATCCTGTATGCACAATACAATATTCTTAATTCAAGTATTAGAGACATTTTCTATTTTTAAAACCTTTTAAACAATACTTTCATCTATTTTGTTCAATAAACGAATAATTTAATACTTTTTATTGTTTTTGTATTATTATTCCCTTTTTCAAGGATAATAAATAGAAAAGAGTAAGCTTATTTTACTTTCACAATTGCTATGACATTCAAATTTCGCGGTTTCGTGGGACTTTAGTTTGTCCTCTGAGACAACAGATGGCGCTAAAAATCGTTTACGCGAAAATGCTTTGGACTCTTATGGCATCTTCCACCAGTGCCATGACACCTTGATTCTCGCTCCTCTCGCGATTTTCCGTCTGTGAATAAGTGGATTTTGACTGCAATGTATTGCAAGTCTAATGATTTTGGTCACTGATAATTATTATTTTTGTCATCTGTTTAGTTTATTTAAAATGGATAAGTTTTAGTTTTATAATGAAGAATAAGTGAATAGTTTAGAGGGAATTGGGAAAGTGTCCTTGAAAAAAGTTAGGTTAAGCAATATGTATTTTCAGAACAATTATACATCTGCAAGGCTTATAGTGTGCATAAATTGGCAAACGCACTGCAGAATCACCAGACTCGAATTGATTCTAAGGAATATTTATTTGCCTTTTCTTGTACACAAATTTCAAATAATATAAACATTTTCAGAACCCACAACTTCAGGTAGCTGGTTAGTATGGCTGTAGTATCGTTCGTACAATTTTCACATTTCTTGTATTTTTCATTGTATTTGATAATTTATTTCATTTCAATAAATGTTCTTCACTGCAATATCAGTTTTTAAATTTATTTGAAAATCCTTTCAAAATATAATATTTACTAGCAACACATTTGCCAATTCATTTAGTAGCAGCATTACCAATTCCTTCAGTAGATATAGTTACTAATTCATTTAGTCAGTTATTCTTACACATCGAATTAGTAGACTTTTAATAATTAGCAGCAAACGAATTGGCGCTATTTGAATTAGTATAAAACTTGTACCAATTAGTAGTTTTCTACTAATTCAGATTTAGAGAGTGGCGATTTCTGCACAGGATGTACTTCTGTCCAATAAATTGAAATATAATATCCTTTTTTTCAAATTTCAATTAATAAATTTACAGTTCACAAATGATAACATAAAAAATTTACTTGCTTCCTCATTATAATTAATTAGTAAATATATTTGCTTTCTCATAGAGAATGCATTTACAATTTTTTGAAATTAATAATGAAAATATTTTCAAATAAAACACTCGGGGGTTCTCTGACGGGGTCTGCCACACACCATAAGAATCCAAATATAGAATTAGGTTAATCAATTCGTCTCGAGTCAAAGTGTCTCGTTTAGTTTTGCGTTAACTTCGAATTATGTTAATGAAAACATTTTTAATATAAAAAAATATTTTGAGGGTTTCGTAGGAAACCCTTATGCAGTCAGCAAAATGGCTGTTTGTTCGTAAAAACGCATAGCTCCAATACTATTAAGTCTAAAGATTTAATTTTTTGCATGGAGATCAGTTTCACGTGTCTAACGCAAGGAAAAATACTGAAAACCCTGAGGAAAAATGCCCATCATGCCGTTGCTACGTGAAGACATAAAAATGTAGGCCTTTTGACTCAAAATGGCCCTGTTACCACTTCTAGAGCAAAAATTACTAAGTCTACTGACCTACAGTGTACACTATGTACAGCGCGTTTTCTATTACTGATACAGAGAACTACGAATTACGATGATATTCACTTGTAACAGGTCCTGAAAAATGAATCTTGTACTATTAGCAGCTCAGTGGGCAAGAGCACTATACCGGAAATCTGAAGACCTGAATTCGAATTCCATCAAAGAAAGGAATTTTTGCACAACTTGGAAATAAAGTCAATATTTGAATATTGTGTGACGTGATCTTTTTTTTAATATATAAAAATAAAATACTCCCACTGATCTACTGGACTCTCGTTACACGGGAATCTCACATTTAATACATAAGGTAACTTTAAGAAAAATTGTAATTATCTTTCAGGATGAGATTTTTATACTTTTTCAAACTCGAGAATTAGAGGAGGGGCAAGGATTTGGAGCGCCGAGAAACAAGGTGAAGTCATTGAGATACAGCCTCGGTACAAATATAAATATTATATAATAATAATAATATATATATATATATATTTAATATTATATAAATATGTACAAATATAAAAATTGTTTATTAACCAACTTACAGGAAATCAAGCCCGAGCCGGCCGGCGAAGCCAAGATCGGGTGAGTGATTTCGTGAACTCAGGCCGCGAAGCCAAGGTTTTGGAGTAGCTGGTGGGACTTTGAGGAAGATATCGTCCTGAGACGATGGGGCGTCAATGCGAGTACAAAAGGGTTGAATAGTAACCAATGGTTTCAGCAGGCGGCACAAGATTGGGTGCTTGGTGTCCAGATGTTGGGTATTATATAACCCTGGCTAGTGGTATGTCCCCACTTCTAAGCTTAGGCCGCAAAACCATATGATGGCGGGGTGCTTGTAACTGCGTTATAACTCCCCCCCCCCCCTCTGTTTGAGGCGAAGTTTATTATTTTAGGATTTCTCTAATTCTTCGTTGAAGGTAAAACAGTATTCTTCTCCGGTTATCTCCAGCTCTATATACGAATAGTTTTCCTGCCCATCTCCGTTGATTTGTTCTTCTTCATCTGGGTTGAATTTTCTTTTCCTTCCCTTCAGTTGCGCCAGTTCCTCTTTTCTAAAGTATATTTCTATGATGTTCTGGAATTTTTGGTTTGTGGTCCGATTCGACATTTTGGTCCGATTCGACATCTCACCACAATAGGTATCATGAAAGATGTAGAGTTCTACTGAAACCATCCTCTCGCAGTAACGACATGTCCACACTTCGATGTCTCCCATCTTTTTTTTCCTGAAACAAAATTAAAAAGTCCTAAATCTCAAAAAAATAAATAAAATAAAATACTATGTTTCTCTCAATTCTGTTTTTTCTTATCTTATTCCAACTAAAAGTAAAGTCCAAAGTCTTGATTTTGACTATTTCTCAATTATCAAATTAATTTTCTATTTTAATTTTTAAAATTTTAGGTTAGTATCTCCTTCGGCTGTTCTGCTTTCTTTAGGTCTTTCGTTGTAAAGTAACTTATATCCAAATTCTACTTTTATTTTAACTACAATTCTGGATTGGCCTCTTATAACCGCATTTACTTTATTTTCTTTAATTTATTTTGTATCATTCAATTAAACTTTCTTAACAGCAATTCAAATATTGTAACTTTAAAGAAAAAGTATAAAAATAAAAATCCATTTTAATTTTTGTCTGTTGCGTGGATTTCGAGGAAATTTTTCTGTTGTGTATGCGATTAAGTAGGAAAAGTTTTATTATTCAATTGTGAATAATATTATATTTTTAGTTAACTGTTCTGCTTATTCTCTCATTCTTCTTCGTGTTTCTTCATTTTTTCATAAATTCTTCAATTCTTTCCACGATTTCCTTCTTTTCAGCCTTCTCCTCCTGTTCTTTTCTCCAATCCATCATACTTTCCCAGTCTTCTTTTGATATTACTCATTTTTTCAGCCTTTCAACCTCTACTAGTTTTTTAACTGTTAAATTATGACCCTTTAATTCATGTTTGGTCTTGCATTTTCTATGTCTCTTCCCACTTATTTGTCTCCTCTGGCTTATTTGGCTGGCTAATTCTCCTTCTCTTATTTTCTTAATTACCTCTTGCATTTTTTTCTCTACTTCCTCTGTCTTGAGAGTCAATCTTAGGTCCATTTTTCTGTAAATAAATGTTTTTTCTTATTTTTCTTGTTTTTGTAAGTGTTTGTGTCGCTTTTTGTCGGTATCAGTGGTGTAAAAATAAAATTATTCACATGTATGCCATTCAAAAAATAATAATTCAAAATCTATTTTCTAATATTGAATTTCTTAATATCTTGCAGGTTCCAATTACCAAATGATTTTCCATTCTTTCTTTTTATTTCGTAAATTGTTGGTGAAATTTTTGTTTTAATGAAAAATGGTCCTTTGACATTTTCATTCAATTTTTTGGCTATTCCTTTCCCTTTATTTCACAAGGTTTTATTGCTTTTTAGTACTTGTTCGCCAATTTCGAAACCTATCGGCCTACGTCTGAGATTATAATATCTAGGCTGTGTTTCAATTGCGGTATCTAAATTTTTAGAAACTTTTTCTCTAATTATTTTTAAATTCCGCATTCTATCCGCCCATTTTTCGGACTCTTGCAATTTGATTTCGCTTTTGTCATTCAGATCTTTGTTTAACGCTTGAATTGGTTGGAGTTCTCTAACTAAATTTAAAAAAGCTGGTGTAAATCCTGTTAAAGAATATTTACTTGTATTTAAAGCGAATCGTAAATCATCTAAATTTGCGTCCGATAATTTGTGATCTTTTTCTAAATACGCTTTTATTGCTGTTTTAATTGACCTGTTACATCTTTCAGTTGGATTTGTTTGGGCATGATATTCAGGTGTTTCTGAATGTCTAATACCAAATGTTTCAGGTGAATTAATTGTTTATTTATGTATTCTTTGCCGTTATCTGTAAATAAAATTCTAGGTGTTCCCGATTTGGATATTATACGTTTATGAAATTCTTTCTCAATTGTCGATGCTTATTTATTTTTAACTGGAATTATTTCTACCCATTGAGTAAACATATCAACAAAGACCAGAATGTATTGATTTCTCGATTTTGACATTGGCAATGGATCCATCATATCTGATGCTACAACTGTCCATGGTTCTTCGGTTATCCTTTTTCCCATCAAATCTATTTGATTATTTACTTTCGGTTTTAGTTTCTGGCCAAACAAAAATTTCAGATTTCTTTTTCTCGTAATTCTTTTGGTATTGTTAATTTTCACGGGTTGCTATATAAATTTAAGCTTGATTTCAAAGGATCGGGTCTATAAAAATATAATTGATTGTCGCGTATTCTACAGTTTGGATTTTGTTCTGATTTATTTTTAACATGTATCATGTTATTTTTATACCAATTATCCTTAATTTCTTTGAAATCTTTTTTCTTGGTTTCTACTACGCTCGCTAAAATACTTGAAACTTAAATTTCATTTTCGTTTGACCTTGATAACGCATCTGGAACATGGTTTATACTTCCTTTTCCGTATATAATTTCACAGTCGTACTCTAGCAATTCTAGAGCTCATCATGCTAGTCTGCCTGTTGGATTTTTTAAATTATGGAGCCATTTTAAGGCAATATTATCTGTAATGACTTTAAATGAATATCCCTCTGAATATGGGCTCAAATTTCTTATTGCTCAGACTACTGCTAAACATTCTTTCTCCGAAGCAGAGTATTTACTTTCTGCGCCATTTAGACCGTGTCCTTACAAACGCTATTACGAAATTTTCACCGTTTAAATTTTGTGTTAATGCGGCTCCTAATTATGTATCGCTAGCATCAGTTTCAAGTTGAAATTGACTTCCAAAATTAGGGCAGGTTAAAATTGGCGCTCTCGTGAGTAAGTGTTTAATAGTCGTGAATGCCTGTTCCAGTTTGTCAGTCCATTTTCACTTTACTTCCTTTTTTAATAGCTTTTTTGCAGGGGTTCTATAATTTCTGCAAATTTTGGAATAAATTTCCTATGCCATGACGCCATTCCTATCCATCTTTTTATTTGTTTGACCGTTTTTGGTCTTGGAAAATCCAAAACAGGTTTGATTTTTTCTTCATCTAGCTGCTACCCCTTTTCATTTACTTTAAATCCTAAGTTTTTTATTTCGGAACAACCAAACTCACATTTGTCTAAATCTATTGTTAATCCTGCAGCTTTAATTTTATCCAAAACGATTTCCAAATTGCATTCTCTGAAACTGATATATTTCTTTGCCCGGGACTATAAACTCTGTAATTGGTTTAGATTGCTCGTCCAGCGGTATTTGATGATACGCCGAACGAAGATCTATTTTTGAAATGTACTTGGCTGATCTTAATGTATCTAATATTTCCGACATTATAGGATTTGGGTATACATCTTTTCTAGCTATTTTATTAACTTTTATAAAATCCAAATAAAATCTGTATTTTCCATTAGGTTTTTTTATCATTTAGGTGGGGTTTGACTAATCACTATTAGATCATTATATAATTTTTTCTTCTAATAGCCTATCTACTTCCTCATGCATAAATTCTCTTATTTTCGGTGATACATAAAAATATCTTTGTTTAATTGGCTCATGACCTTGCACATCTATTTAATGGCGAGTTAAGTTAGTCGGTTTCAATTCTATTCTCTGATCTGTTATTTGTCTTTTAATCAAATTTTCTAATTGCGCTTGTGATTCATTTAATTCTACTATGTCTTCAGAAATTTCCTCGAAAAATTGTAAAGTTTTCTTTCTTTCTATTTTTACTCTTGTAATATTCTTATTTATTACCGCATTATTTCTAAAATTATACCAATCACTTTTACTGATCGCAAATAATTTTTCTATCATTGAATCATTTTTTCCTCTATTTTATCAATAACTGTCTTCAATTCAGAATCCCTTTTCTCTTCATCAGATTGTAATATACCTTTCAATTCTTTTTCTAATTTGCTATCTTTACTTTTTCGTATTTAAATTCGTGTTTATTTTGCTCTCACTCTTTGTCTTATTCCTATTCTTGTTTGTTTTCTCTCAGTTTATTTTGACTAGCTTGCTTATTTAATCCATCGACGCCCACGCTGACTTGTGCCAGTGTTGTGTCGTTCGCATTGCAGGGTTTAGGGTCTGGGGCACCATTCTCCCATTCACTTTGTGCCATCCGGGGTGCTAGCGGGCTTGAGTCTAGTGCATTATCTGTAAAGAGGGCTTGGGAAGGGGTGTATGGCGAAACGAGGGAAGAGACTTTGCACGGTAGCAAATCTGTCTCTTGCTCTCGCATGTGGTTCCGCAAGCTAATCTTCGATCCGAATTTTAATTTATTTTCCTCGCTCTTCCCATTCTTATTTTCCTCGGTATCTTTCATTTCCGGTTCCTGCATTTTACTTACATTTGCTTGTATTGCATACTTCATGTTTGGTAATTCTGGTAACCACCAAATCTTTTTCTCATAATACATTTTTAACCCTAATTTTTCAATCATATCGTTACCTTTAATTCGTATAGATCTTAAATCTGGTACAAGCCTGAATAATAAGAACTTTTTGTATGAACTATTTTAATTGGTAATAATAATACGTGTAATAATAATAATAATTTCAATACCTGTCCTATTATTTTTAATTTTTGGCAATTTGCAACCATCAATGTATTGTTTATTGGTTTTTTGATTTCATAATCTACATTTTTTATTGTTTGTATGCATTTTTCACCAATATATATGTATAAGTGAGTTGCACCGGTATCAACTAACACTCTGAATTTATGATCTTTAAAATCTATCGTAAGGTATAATCTTGTTTCTTCCCAGTGGTTTGTGTCTATTTTAAGTAATTCTGGCGCTCTTTGGTTCCGACGGCTATTTTCTGCCTTCAATAGCCACAGTTTTTGTTTCCCTGATCTATACTAAGCCAACAATCACGCCGAAAATAGCCTACTTTCCCGCAACTATAGCATGTAATGGGTGGACGTAATTTGTAATTTGAGCTTTGATAAACAGAATTTGGATTCGCGGAATCCTGAGCTCTTGGATCTACTTCGCCTCCTTTCTGCTTATCATTGTTTTGTTTACTGTTGTCATTGTTTTTATTTTGACATTCATGTCCTGATTTTAAGTCTTTACAAACGACGAATTATTGAATCTATTTTTATAAAAAAATTTACTAAAATTTCAATCAATCTTCAGACTGAAGTATTGAATATTAACCAGATGTATCAATATATTATACATTAAACTCAATATTAAAATAAATTTTATTTTACAATTTCGGATCCAAGAGCTATGGCGCGCTTTTCTTATCTGAGGTTCAATGAAAATTTGACCTGTACATTATCGTCCATTTAGTATCAACTATAGCATAAATGTCAATGTTAGTCCAATGTCTGTTTTTTCACCGTCCTAAGTATTATTTGGAATCTTTTTTCTATTAAAAATGTAATCTAATTGGTTTGGAGCCTCTCACAAGAGAAAACATTTTTTTTGCTGAGGCTCATAATTTTGACAATTACTATAAAATTTCGACATGAGAGTTAAATCTTCACCTTATGGAACCTTTTTATGCATAACATGATTGACTAAAAATCTATCTTTTTGACACTACGCAATTTTTTTTTAACGACAGGTAATAACCAAAAAAATGGTATGTTACTAAGTAGCTTTTTTCTTTTTTTGTATTTTAGTTTTGTTCGACTTATCATAAAACACGATTTATTTTAGAAATGGAAACTTTCCTGATGAAGGCCCGCAGTGAGAGCCGAATCGTAGAAAATAAAAAGATTTTTTCAACAACTGTAATCGTTTCTTATGTTTTTTATTGATTGGACCGTAAGACCGAAGAATGATAAGTTTTGAAACTTTCAAATTTTGAATTATATCAACGCTCGAAGAAAGGAAAGGAGAAACAACTTGGGATCTCGCTCCAAAAAGTTGGTTTAGATAATTATATTCAAATCTTTATGTTAGCCTAAATTACTGCTTTCTTCCTCGTTATATAAAAGCGCTGTTATTTGCGGAGAATTTTCAATTTGTCAATTTCCCAATAGCTGACTAATTACATTCAATAATTGGCCTGCTGAGTTTTGATTTCTATTCACATTATTATAATTATTATTAAATCGTAGTTTTCTTTGGAATCCAGGATTATTTTGATAATTATAATTTTTTTTTCAAATCTCGCATTAAAAAATCTGTGATTTCCATTTGGAAATCTAGGTTGAAATTGTCTATTTTGTTGATTTTGGTATCTCCGTCTAAATTGTCTTTGTTGATTTTGTTCCTGACTTTAATTTTGTTCCCTATTTTGATTTTCATTTTAAATATTATTTTGACTCGCATCATTGCCTTTATTTTTTTTTTATTTTTATGATTTTCAATATCATCTTTATTAAAATGCATAATTGTTGTCCTCTAATTTTAGATTTTGCCAATTCGGTGTTATCGTTCACGTCCCAAATTTCTAATTTCTTAAAATTTGAAAAGGCATTTCTTGCAATATAAACTTTATATTCAATTCTTAAATTTTTATAAGTTTTTCTCAATTGCCATTCTAGGTTTGGTCGTGGCATTAATTTTTCAAATACTTGCTTAATTTCTGTCAATTAATTAATTCGGCTCGGACTATTTTCCGCGTTATTTTTAAATTTAATTGGCCAGTTCGACATTATCTGAAAAGGGGTCTGTATCATTACAAAAGGAAAAAGAGTCGCTGGAATTTCATGAGAATTATTTTCTGTTCTCTCCTCTCTTTTTATATCCATTCCTCTCATCCTATCCACTGTATTGTGTATTTATATATCGTAGTAAGGCGCATTTGATTTTCTTATTATTGATTGCCTTTGCACCGGTCTCAGTAACGAGGATCCGTCCCCTGGATCGCTATGCTTACTGCTTGTTGTTCTTGTCTTGTCATTGCACCTGTTAACGCGCTCTTTGCTCATTATATTCTAAATTTGTATCTTCGAAATGAACTGCATTATTATTATTTCGTATTCTATTACTTTTATTTGATTTTAATGGTGCACAATTTTGTGCGGTTGCATTTAAAATGGTATCAATTTTCTCGTTTAATTTTTTTACTTGTTCTGAAAGTTTGTTAATTTTCTTTTATCAATTTTGCTTGCCTGCTAAGCAATTAATTCATCGGCACCGTTCCAAAATTTTGTATTGTTAACTCAAAAGGAATCTACTTCGAATGTCCTATTATCAATTCTCTCTTTCTGGTTTCCTGTCTTTCCATCTCTGTTCATAATCTTTTTTCTAACCTTTCAAGTTCTTTTCACTTTGCCTCGATTTCATTATCTATTTTACTTATTTCTCATTCTCGATTTTCAAAATTAATACTATGTTCATTTTCTATTCTCTAATTACGTGATGTATTATCGGTATTGGGTGAAAGTATAGTAAACCAATCGCTTGTATGTGTGGGGTACTGTCTTGTCTGCGTTGGTTTGGCGAACCTTCTGTATGTGTTTGTGTTTGGCTTTTCGTTCTTGGGATTGCACCTGTCGCTTGACTCTATTATACCGCCCCCCATTCTAAATCTCTCCTAACCGTTACCAATTCGAAATTTCTATTTATTTCTTATGCTCTATTTTCGTTTTCGACCAATTGACTATCTCTGTTTTCGTTTCCTACGTTATTCAAATTTGCCTGTGCGTTATCTTCTTCGATTTTTAATTTCAGGCGTTTCATTGTTCTCCCTATTATATCTTACATTTTCTACCGGGTTAGCCATTTTCGGAATAATTTTTATCCTTCCTGATCTAAGATTAATTTGATTTTTCCTATGATTTTATTTTATTTTTTATCTCTACGGCCTAGCTCAGGGGTTTCTATGCCAAATTAAAAACCGGCACGTTCACTTAAGTGAGCGTCTCTGTTTGTAATACTGGGGGATTGCGCGTGGCCTGACCACGTTGCGGAAGTACCACTGAGGGCGGGAAAGGTTGGGGATGTTTTGCTCACGTCACTCAAACTGTGATTTTGCGCGCCAGTTTCGGTGACTGACGCCTCTTTATTTTTCTAACTTTCGTTTTTTTTACAATTCATATTCGTTTTTACCTATCCATATAATTGTTATTTTTTAGTTTAGTTTTTCGTTTTTAAACCTCTCACTTGTGCAATCCGTCTACGTGGAGTACACACAAGGCACTTATATTTTTGGGGTAATTTTTATTTTGTTAAAGACGGCAGAGCTTGCGAGCACGCAAAGTATACCAACTATTTTTAACGGACATATACATGGTGATTCTTCTATCTTGAGACGTCGAAATATCTCAAGAAATACTCATATAACGTAAAAAATGTTCCTCATAAAAACTATTTATTTTCGCGGGTAAAAAGCGACCCCGCAAAAATGTACCATCCCCTGGGGGTTGACTGTTCAAGGAATACGCTTCCAAACACAAGATAAAGATGTCGCCCACAAACGTGCGGCAATGAAAAAATGAATAATAACCCACCCATCAATTTGCGGCAAGCCCACAATGTTTTGTCAAGACGAAACAGCGCCGTTTGAGATCTGCCGGCTATGGATAGAGGAGCACAGTGCTGAAACCGTTCTTGAAACTGGAGCACATTGAAAAGCACATTGCATTTTTTTAACGCAAGCAACACAGCAAACCCAAACAAACCAACCCGTACGAATCAAAACAAACAAACCCACTTCTTGTCTTCTTTGTCGTCACACGAAAGTACTCCCCTTTTGGTTGTCTCAATTAGGGGGCAAGAAAGCAAGGGGAAAGGGTAACGTACAATTTTGTCTGGGACGTTGAGGGTGGATTTTAACAGATAGGAACGATAAAGGTTAATTCGAGTCTAGGTTCCGGGTGTGAGAAACGTTTCCACGTCTGGGGTCTCCTCTTTCTAGCTTCGTCTACACTTGGTTTCTGCCTCGTAGAACCCTCCGCTGTCTGTGCCAGGTGCTCGAGCTACCATGGATCGTATTAGGGGTGACGCCCGATGAGGTCCGGCACTGTCTGGAGCGGGGCGAAAATGCGGTGGTTCAGCCTGAGGGGAGGCCTAGTTCGATTTCCTAGGTGGAGTCTGTGGTCTGCGGCGGATTTGTAGTTTACCGTCTTCGAAGCACTTCTCCCGTAACTTTCCGTCTACCCGTGAACTCGCTGTCGGGTTCACTGCGTCGATTCGCAGTAGCTTTCCTCGTGGTTGGAGGTGAATGTCCTGTGTGACACGAGGACCAGCTCTATGGAGGAAAAGTCCACAAGGAGAAAAATGCCTTCGCCCGGGATGGGGGTCGCTTTTTCCTGGAGATAGCTTGATAGGAGATGCACTGAGTACCAGGACGTCGCTGTCGTCCGAATCGCTGGTTGGTGGATTCAGGTGTAGCATAGGCGATTCTTGAGGACGCGGGTTCGGTGTGACTGAGCAGGTAAACTGCAAGCTCTTCGAAGGATTTTTGCCAGCCTCGATGGGCTGTCTGTGGGGGTCCAGTTCTACTACGGAGTGTGAACTCATAGGCTTGAGATAATCAGGTTCATAAAGACAAGCCTCCACGCTCTCGGGGTCAGGCTCGTTGTCGTGGATCTGGATGTCCTACTTTGATGGGGTGGGGTCGAGATACTGACGCGATGAATTGCCATCGGAGGCCTCAACCCAAAAATGATGGGTCTCGCGGTATTTCAGCCTAAGGCGCCTGCGTTTGTTGAGTCCCTTCATTCGGCTGCGCGCGAATTTCAGCTGTTCCATGGGTCCTACTCCTGACTGAAGATAGTATTTCCTGCAGTGTCTCCTGGATTGATCGTCTATTCTCCTGGCTGCTGGGCCTAAACATGCTGGTGGAGAACTAGAGGTGAAGGAGGGGGGGGGGGGTAGTGAGTGTACCTTTAGGTCTTTCGCTTCCCGAAGCGCCGATGGGGGGAAGGACATTTTCCGCTGGGCTGTTGGATTTCGGAACTTCCTGTTGCCCTGCGAGGGTCTTCTCCAGGTGATCCCTATCTGGGTGGAGGGATTGGGGGGGGGCAGCTGAATTACTGATCTCAGGAACACTGGATACGCTGGGCGTGCTAACTCTCAAATCTGTCTCTTTGGGTAGTTATCCGTCGGTTATGGACAGGGAGTGCCTCTTTAGATCGTGGGTTGCGGAACGCCTGCCCAATCGGCACCCTATGCTCACCTCGGGGACAACCTATAGGTTTCCGATGTAGCGAGGATCGTATCTTTTGTACTGTTGTCCCAAGGTCCCCTCATGGGCAACCCGTGGGTCTTCAGTGAAGAGGTTAGCCGAGTGAAGTAAATACGTGCTGAAAAGAAAGGATTGAGTATTAGCTTTCCTACGTTAGCAACATGTTTGATGACTTAAGATCTAATAAGATGTGGACGAGGTGTAGGATTACAAAAGAAAATGAAAACAGAGTTTATTTAATTTCATTGGCTGCGGCAAATCGAATGACGAGGCGTCAGTCGGCGAAGGCAGTGGCTCGTGGTAATCCGTACGGTATTGCACACAATTTGGTGATGACTGGAGAATGAAGCCAGTCCTGAGGGCTCTAGTGGCGAAGTACGTAGAGTTGTTGCCGAGAACATGCTGGCAGGTACGGTGCCAGCGAGGCTCCAATGGCTCGTGTTGATGTTGCGAGTGGCGATCACGACCTTGTTCGACGGATGCTGTTAACTCGTATAGCGCTTGGAAGATATATATATA
>CAKNYM010048053.1:16664-57002 GCA_932195095.1 Andricus curvator
TTTTTTTTTTTTTTTTTTTTTTTTTTAATGAGTCGAGGAGGGGGAATCTTCAAAAGACTCCCACTGACGGGTAGTGTCGGATTCGCAATGTGCGCCTACCGACTAAAACCCCTCCCCGCTGGTTACCAACCTTGAGGTTATAAACCAAAGATGAGATGAGTGGAGGATGGTGGTCCAAGACAGCTGAACTGCAGGGACACTCGCGCTAGGAGCGAAAGACGGAGAAAGAGAAGATGGTTAGGATTGCGGCGAAACGAGAAGACACGGCCTTCTAAAACGCTCGGAAGTTTTACTCGCGTACTTAGCGAGTGAGTTGATTCTGGGGTTTGGGTGATTTTGCACTGAAAGACGAAGGTTTGCGGCGTATTCTTGAGCAGCCAAGGAGATGGAAGGAACTTTGGATTCAGCAAGAATTTTTGTGTTGCGGATGAACCAGGGAATATTTAAAGAGGAGCGAAGAAGGCGCATATAAGTTCCTTGGAGGTTTGACAGGCGGTTAGGGGATGCAGATCCCCAGATAGGAATCGCGTAAGTACAAATGCTTCTAATTATTGCGTTGAAGGCACGGGCTTTTGTAGCCTGGGAAACAGTATGATTATTGAAGAAAGGTTTAAGCGCCGTAAAGGCTCCAAAGGCTTTATTGCGGGTAGCGGTTATTTGTTTGGACCAGGTGAGTCTCTTGTCAAAACTGACGCCTAGGTATTTTGCGGAGTAGCTCCATTCGATGGGAAGAGAGTTGACGAGGAGTTTAGGAGGTGTGCGAATGCGGCGAGAGAAGAAAACGGCTTCAGATTTGGTTTTGTTAATCTCAAATCTCCATCTGGAGTACCAATCCAGAAAAATTGGAGTAAATCTGTTTAAACGCGATGAACATTGCTTGATGACCTTAGAAGAATGAAGAGAAGCAACGTCATCAGCGTATTGAGCTATGAGGATTTTATCGTCGACAGGAATGTCATAACAGCGAACGTTGAAGAGAGAGGGAGCGAGTTTAGAGCCTTGAGGGACACCAGCAGCGATAGGTTGAGGTTCAGATAAGGATTTTCCTACACGAGCTCTAATACTCCTGTTGGAAAGGTAAGATTTAATTAGTCCGATGAGGTAGTGAGGAAATTTCAAATGAATGAGTGTAAAGATAAGACCGTCATGCCAAACTCTGTCAAAGGCTTGTTTGCAGTCCAGAAGAAGCATGGACGTGTGTCTACCTTTGTTGAGATTGTCGGCAATATATTCAGAAACACGAAGAAGTTGGTGAGCTGTTCCATGACGTTTACGAAACCCATGCTGGAAGTCAGGTAGGATATTGTTCCGTGAAACAAAGTCGTCGAAACGAGTGAGAATGATGTTTTCAGCTACTTTGCTAAGAGAGCAGAGTAGGCTGATGGGGCGAAAGCTGGATGCTGAGCTGAGAGGTTTTCCGGGTTTAGGAAGAAAGATGACTGTGGCTTCCTTCCAAGAAGAAGGAAAGTAATGTAATCTCATAATTGCGTTAATAATCGTGCATATAGCTACAATATGTTTGCGAGGAAGGCTTTTCAGGACTGATTGAGTCGATGATTTCTTTAGGAGCGGTAGGAAGGAAGTCATTGTCTGTCACAGTGAAGTCTTGTGCAGTCTTTGAGATGTGGTCGTGGAAGGACGTGAATTTATCGATGCTAGGAAAAGGGGAACATTGATCTTTCAAGGAGTCTGCAAAAATGTTCGCTTTATCCTCATCAAGGGAGAAGGTTCGGTCGTCTTTTACAAGAGAAGGGAGGTGAGTTTTCCTGTTACGAAGAGATATAATCACTTTCCAGCATCTTTTAGGATTTTGTTCGGCTTCAGCGATGTAGGCCTCGAAAGATGAATTGTTGGTGGACTGTAGGGCGGATGTGAGTTCTTTTTGAAGGGAGTTTAAACGCTGACGATTTCTGGAGTTTCGGTTTGCTTTCCAAAGTTTCCTGGTATGATTTTTTTCAAAGACAAGGTGACGGATAGCAGAAGATAGTTTGAGTTGGGAAGGAGAAACGATGTTGGTTGTGGTAGCTAGTTTGACGGAGTTTTGGATGTCTTTGGTAAGGGCTTCGACTGCTGCGTCTATTTCAGCAGTAGTTTGGATCTGGGGACATTTGAAGGGGGAAGTTTGAAGAATGTATTTAAGGTGGAGATAGTCGATTTTAGTCTTTATGGTCGGAGAGAGCTCAGGGTTACCTGTTAGCTCCAGGAATACAGGGTTGTGGTTGGAACTCAGTTTCGGAAGAGACCAGGCATCTTTGTTGATGACTATATTTTTAGTTAGGAAGACATCGAGAATGTCAGGTTGCTGTTTTGAAGAACTAGGGAAGTGTGTGGGTACATTGGGTGCTTCTATGGTTAAGTTCTGTCGAATGAGAGTTCGCAGGAGAGTTTTTCCTTTGTTGTTGTTTTTGAGGCAACCCCAGGCTTTGTTTTTCGCGTTTAGGTCACCGGCGATCATAGTGGGGGTTTCAGAGTTGAAGAATTCCGGTATTTTCGAGATATTATTGATGTGTGGCGGAGAGTAAAGAGATAGAATGCGAAGCGGACCAGAGTCAAGAAGAAATTCGACGCCCGTTACTTCGCAGAGGGATGAATCAGTGTTGATGGATTTGTGTTGGAGGGAGTTGCGAACAAGAATTGCCACACCACCACCTTTTGATGAAATGCGGTCTTTTCTATATACAGAGAAATTTGGAAAGTAGAAATTATTTTCTGGCTTTAGGTGGGTCTCGGTTAAGCAGGCAACGTCAATGGACTTTTCCTCAAGAAACAGAGTAAGTTCAAGTTTTTTTTAAGCAGAAATACTATTAGCGTTCCAGGTCAGTAGTGTGAGTTTGTTTTTAAGTGTGACCAGTGTTTGAGAGTTGCATGGCAGTTTCAAAGACGGAGAGGAATTCACGAAAAAGCTGTTGGAGTTGCGGATTTTGTAACGGGTCAGGGATGGGTAAGGAGTGGGTTTGGTTTTGGGTTTGAGTTTTCGGTTGTGAGCCGAAAGAAACAGTGGTGGCGTAGGAACGCTGAGGTTTAGCAGGGTTGCAGGCATTTTTTGGCCTGGGAGGGACTAAGGGGCTTGCAATAGGTTGTTGCAGCGGTTTGAGAGAGTTAGTAGACCTTGATATAGGTTGGGTTTGTGTTTTTGGACGTTGTTGTTTTCGTTGTGATTTGGACTCTGGTTTTTGGGGAACCTTGGGGCAACCACGGTATGTGGCACGGTGTGCTCCTTTACAGTTGAAGCAAGAGGGGGTAGTATCCTTTTGATTCTTGAAAGTTCAGGATATGGTGGCATGGCTACGAACACAGAAGGCGCAAGACCAAGGTGCATGGCAGTAATTTGCCGTAAGGAAGAATTTGAGGCAGCGAAGACACTGGGGAATCATGGACGATTTGCGCTTGGCTTCGACTTTTACGCTAAGACCAGCTAAGGTTTTGAGGTCGAAAATAGTTTTTGTTGTAGGAGCAGTTGGGTCGAGATGCACTGCGACCAGGGGCCAGATCTTGTCGCCTTTTTTCATTCGATGAATGCTCTTAATAGAAGGGATTTTCATTTGTAGTTCTTTAAAAACGACATCGTCGGAAAGGGATTCGTTGACACCCCTGATTACAACGATTAGGTTGATGTTGCGAGTGGCGATCACGACCTTGCTCGACGGATGCTGTTAACTCGTATAGCGCTTGGAAGATGTCGACCTTGCACGCCAAATATCCATCGAACGTCTGTCTGTTTTCGTGGAGCGACGCCCCTTTATTTATGCCTACACGCAACGGGCCAAGCATGCCAGTTGAGTAGGACATGGTGGGGGCGAACAGCGATTGGCCCCTGTGTTGGTGCGAACGAGTACGTCAGGTCGGGTGTCGCGCTAGCGAAAGTTGTGGTAGAGGGGGTAGCTGCCGACCGACTGCCAGCCGAGTGTGCCAAATCGGGCCTGGTAGTGGGATCGTGCGCTGATTGGCCGAATTCATGTCTCGAGCGAAATTTGTAATTGCGGATCTCTGCCTTCGCCGCACCGTCCTCGTTCTCGAACGTCTACTTTATTTTCTATTATGAAAGATGTACATTAGCGCATTCCGTGAACAATCAACAATGCCATTTTTCACCAATGCAGCGCCATCTGGAGTGAATCGAAAAAAACTTTTCAAATGAAACTTACGTATTTTTTCATAAGGAATCTGAATCTGTGATAAAAAATAGAGGTTCTCATATGAAATTTTAAAGTTCCCCCACCCTACGGACCCCAGGGGGTGGGGTGTAGGGAAAATGTTTGCGGGGTCGCTTTGCCCCATCGAAAATATAAAGTTTGTATGAGAGAAATTTTTTTCGTCAGATGCGTATTTCTTGAGATATTTCGATGTCTCAAGATAAAAGAATCACCCTTTATATAAAGTCTCAATATAATTGTTCCACAACAATTTTCAAAATTCAATTCAACTTTCTCTTCTCTAATGGCACACATGCATCCAAAGTGATCTTTTAAATTTCATCATTTATGACTTTCATTCTCGACTTGGAGGATTATTTGAAAGGTTTGTGGGCTTTTTGAAAGGGCGCCAAAGGACCCCGCACCAAATGTACGGGAAAATGGCTTTCATTAGATTTTGCTGAAACTTGGTAAATATGTAGATTATACGGGCCTAATGAAAGATTCGGCGAAGAAAATTAAGAAAAATTGACAGTTTTTGCGCTATACGGAGCTAAGCGCTGAATTTCGTGAAAACAATGAATTCCCATATATGCTGGAAGGAGAGAGACGACGGCAGAGCGAGGTCAGTAACAAATGCGAGTTTGATAATGATCTATGTTGCGCGCATCCTAAAACTGGCAAACGCTTAGCGCTCAATATTGGAATTCAATAAAACGTCACTGCTATAACGTTGAAAACGGTGCCCCGGTAAGATCAATATCAAATGAGGTTAATATTACAATGATATATATCGTGCGCTGGTCGAACAGATCGAACGCTAAGCGCTCGAGATGTAGTCTAAAATTTAAAGCATGCTTCCGTGAGCGTAGATAAGGTGACAACGTCAGGTCGAAACAGAGCGCGGTTTTTTTAAAGATATATATCGCGCGCTTCTTGAAACAGACAAGCGCTGAGCGCTCCAAATATTAACTCCTTTTGTTTCGTCCTGATGGTGGCACCGTGTCTGCGCTCGTGGAAGCATGTTTTCAATTTTAGATCACATCTTGAGCGCTTAGCGTTCGGTCTGTTAGACCAGCGCGCGATGTATATCATTCTAATATTAACCTAATTAATAACCTAATTAATCTAATATTAACCTGATTTAATATTAATCTCATCGGGGGCACCGTTTTCAACCTTATAGCAGTTTCGTTTTATTAAATTCAAATCTTGAGCGCTTAGCGTTCGGTTGTTTTTAGAAGCGTGCGATATATGTCTTTAAAATAACAATGCTTTGTTTTGACCGACGTTGTCACCTTATCTGCGCTCACGGAAGCATGTTTTTCAACGTTATGGCAGTGACGTTTTATTAAATTCAAATCTTGAGCGCTTAGCGTACGCCAGTTTTGGGATGCGCGCAACATAGATCATTATCAAATTTTCATTTGGTACTGACCTCGCTCTGCCATCGTCTCTCCCCTTCCAGCATATATGGAAATTCATTTTTTTTACGAAATTGAGCGCAAAAACTGTCCATTTTCCTTAATTTTTTCCGGATCTTTTATAAGGCCCCTATAATCTACATATTTACCAAATTTCGGCCAAATCCACAGAAAGCCATTTTCCCATACATTTGGTGCGAGGTCCTTTGTGAGGGATCTCGAAAATTAGAGGAATGGTAAGGATTTCGAGCGTCCAGAAACAAGGTGAAGTCATTGAGGTAAAGCCATGTGAATATAAAAATGGTTTATTAACCAAGTTACGGGAACTTAAGCCCGAGCCGGGCGGCAAAGCCAAGTTTGGGTGAGTGATTTCGTGCACTCAGGCGGCAAAGCCAAGGTTGCGAAGTATCTGGTGGAGCTTCGACGAAGATATTGTCCTGAGACGATGGGGCGTCGTTGTGGATACAAAAGGTTTGGAGAGTAACCAAAGGTTTCAGCAGGCCGCACAAGACTGGGTGCTCGATGTCGAGATTTTGGGTATCAACCCTGGCGAGTGGCATGTCCTCACTCCTAAGCTTAGTTCCGCAGGACCTTAGGATGGCGGGGTGTTTATAACTACGTGATAACATTTAAAATAAAATATAAATCCTGGTCGACCCGCGAACTATAAATTAGAATTTTGTGAGGTTAGGTTCAAGACGTTAGGTGTTGTCAGTTGCCTGATTGTCAGGTACTAATTTGTTGGAACGACACAGAGTTACCTTTTTAGTTTTCTATTTTTGAGAGAAATTGGATTTGTTCAAGTAATTCTCTTTCTAAGCGTCCTGTAAGGTCGGCCGTTGTCTTTAAAAACCTTTCTTTTTTTATAATTTCATCTCTTGATTATTCAGAATGAATTATTTTATTTAGAATTTGGTCCTTAAGTGCCGTAATGTTTAAAACATGAGAAATTGTAGCGTTCATTCTTTGAATTTAAAGTCCGTTCCTGCTGAGCTCCAAAACTCAAATAAAGATGTCTGTCGTCTTCCTTTTACGCTTAATATGTTGAGATGTTTTGTACTGTTCACTGTTATTTGAAAACAAACATGTTTATCCTGAATGAATTTGTAATATTGATTATTAATTCATGGTGTTAATATTGTTGAACTATGAACCAACCTTGCTCAGACATCGCCCCCACGTTCTCCCTCTCCTGAGGAGTAGGGATTGAATCAATTACTATCTTTAATTTGGTAGACTTTTCCATTCGATTATTAAAACCAACTCAAAAACTCCTAACGTTAAATCTATAATTTTTAAATTCCCAGCGGCGTCTCCACAGGCGTCTGGCGCCCAGCACCGGCCATTTGATCTCGTCTAATTTTGTAATTTTTTAGGGCGCGAAAAAAAATAACCACGTTAAGATACCAAGTAACGGGTAAGTTAATTATTTGTTTTATTGAAAATCCCGTTACAATTGATATAAAACCATGTAGACAAAAGAACTGTGATTTCCAAAACTTTGAGCATTTAAAAAAATGAGATTTTCGATACAAAAGAACTTTTCAAACCAGCTAAAATATATTTTTTTAATTAATCTAACCCTATGTATGAAACTCAAAAAATCAAAAGGAGTGTATTATTTGTGTTTCGGGTATATGCATTTTAAACAGAAATGACTCTGAGGTTATGCGCCCGACGGTCATAATAAAAAAAAAACAATAGTTTCACAAATCGTTTCAAAATCCATATATGAAGACCATATATTTTATGTACAAATCATTATCGCTGAATTCTAATCGGAAAAGAAATATTTCTACCGTACTTATTTCTATAGAAAATATATCTGCAGTATTCAGTTCAACAGAAAATACGTTTCCAGATGAGAAGAAAGACACGAGTCTGTGTGGGGTCTGTCCGGAATGCATTCTGGAGAAGTTGTGCAGGTAACTTTTCAAGAAGAATATGTACTGAATTTTAGAATAAAGCAGTGACAATGATTTAAACGATTCAGACACCATATTGGTAAGCCGCCAGGATCATGCAATGACTTGCAAATGGCTAACCCATGTGGAAATTTTCCGCGTATTATTGATCAGGAATTTCGCGAGAGGTTACTCTCGGAAATCGAAAAGGAATTTCTCAGGATTCCAGCAAAAATCTCTCTTACGGGTACGTTAGGGTTCCTGCAATCGTTTCCATGAACACACGACACCCAATCCGTGAACCACGTGTATAAATTACGCGTTCTTCAGGGAAGTTTGGTTTTACTAGTACTTTGGCGTTTCTTTAGTTGGTTCCTCGAGAGAACAACATCCAACCCTTGCACCGGATGTTTATAATATACCTTCTCTGGGAAAGGTTGGTTTTACGATGACTTTAGGGTACTTATAGTCGGTTCCTCGAGGACGTGACATTCGTCCCTGGCACCAGATGTGTATAACAGATCTCCATGGAAGTTTGGTTTTACGATTACTTTAGGGTACCTATAGTCGGTTTCTCGAGCACACGATATCCAGCCCTTGCACCGGATGTGTATAACATATCTCCGGAGAAGTTTGGTTTTACGATTACTTTAGGGTACATATAGTCGGTTATTCGAGAACGCGACATCCAGCTCTTGCACTAGATGTGTATAATACATCTTTTCCGGGGAGGTTTGGTTTTACGATTACTTTAGGGTACCTTTAGTCGGTTCCTCGAGGACGTGACATTCGTCCCTGGCACCAGATGTGTATAACAGATCTTCTCCGGGGAAGTTTGGTTTCACGATTAATTTATGGTACAAGCTAACGGGATAACAATATTCGGTATCAGGCTCACGAAAACGTCAAAATATTACCCTCAAGCAAACACAACCGAGCGATACAACAGGATAATCAAACAAAGAATTAAGACTTATATGGGTAATGACCACTCTACCTGGAATGAAAGTATAGACGATTTGCAGTTCGCAATAAATACTAACAACAATTCGTCGACACAATTCAACCCAGTCTTTT
The DNA here is from genome assembly GCA_932195095.1 of Andricus curvator. Taxonomy (NCBI): domain Eukaryota; kingdom Metazoa; phylum Arthropoda; class Insecta; order Hymenoptera; family Cynipidae; genus Andricus; species Andricus curvator. Next base: position 25,203 of record CAKNYM010048053.1, read on the forward strand.
AAAATTTAGGTCGCAAATTGGAACCGCTGCAATTCCTTATTGAAAATATAGAAAGCGATAGCGAAATAGTATTTCAAAGCGTAAATGAACGGACGGATAGGGTAACTAAACTATCAAATAAAGCTCGTAAAGAGCCAAGAAAACTGTACGACAAGTATGAGAGTCCATTTATTATTAAGGAAAAGGTTTCTCCAACGATATATGAATAAGAAAACCTTAAAGGAAAAAGCATTGGAAACTCGAACATAAACGATTTTAAATTAGAAAACGTAAATACAGATAATGAAACATAGGAGTAGGAAATATTAATGAGTATAGGTCAGAATATTCAGACCTAAACAAGGGCAAAAATGACATTGGATTAACAGCATTAACGACACAAATGATCTCGAAAAAAACTCGAAAAGAATTATAAACAATACTCTCAACACAACTACTGTAAAACGACTCTAATAAATAACTTGAAAGATAACAGCATCTCGACTCATAAGACAAGACAAAAGTAACATTTCCCTTTAAGACGAAAGGAAATGGTGAAAAGATAATAATAATTACAAGAAGAAATACAAACCTTAGAAAGGAAGTAGAAACAGTGGATCGCAGAACTCAAAATTCTATAACAGGAAACAAATTCACTCTGACTATTTGGTAATACGTAAACTAAATTAAACAGTTCAAATTGCATTCACAATTTATATAAGTAACTAAAACAACAGAAACTTTACTTAAATGAAAACAGACTCAAATGATAATCGACTCTAAAAACAAGAAATTTCCACGACAAATGACAGACAAGTTTTTCGTTTTTCTTTTCATATTTGTTTCAAGAAGAAGATATCTATGGAGAAGGATCAGAAGCGAAAAAAGAACGACAGAATAGAAACTTCAAACACAAAACTAGGGAGAATTGTAAAGAACTACAATATCAGTTTCGCGAAAGAATAATACTTGAATTTATTTACATAACATATGTATAACCTTTTTGACAACGAAAAATAATTCTAACTTAGCAAAAGCTTTGCAAATTCAGACTCCAACAGACAAATATGCTTATAATGAAACCGAAATATGATTATTGACTAGATCTTAAATTATCAAAATAAAAATTGTTAAAGCAAACCTCAAGAGGAAAATAACAGAATTGTAAACGTTTGTTTGAAGGCTAATTTTGAGACTATATTAAACTTGGACAGAAACATTACGGAAATTTCAGGTATACATCCGAACCCCTGCTGGGGAGGGAGTGTAACAAAATTGTTACTTTAAGATAGGACTTGGTACGGACTTGAGTCTCAAAGTCCTGGGCCACGGCGCACACCGTCGGCAGTCTTGTCCGGTCGCCAGCTGTGAATTTTAGTCTCTTTCACCATCGTACCACCTAGTGCTATCACTCCACTCTAAAACCGCTCTCGGATGGATAGAATACCATCATCACCACTGCCCTTATTAGGACCAACCTCATCGTTGTACAAACGACCATCCTTGTCGAGGAACTTATCGCCCGTCAGTTCCCGCCACGGGCTGATCGGCGCACGTCGACATCAGCGTCGTCTTTATTGTATCTCACCTTCACTATCAGCATTCTAACTCCCATTTCCCTCCTCGGCATTACTACCGTAATAATATTTTTAAATTAGGTATTTTATTTTTTGTCAATTAAAAATCTTGTCATTATTTGAAATTATGAAAACTTTATAGTTCGGTAATTTAAATTTTCAGCCATTTTTTTTCGTTAATTTGTGTTCTCGTTATTTATTCTTTGTTTTTTTTTTGTAGAAGTCCCGAATTAACAAATTAACAAAATAATAGGTAAGTACATAATTCTTATATACTGACTCACCGTACATTATGTAGAAACAATGATTTTAAACGGTTTCTCATATTTACATTTTTTGTGATTTTTATGTATTTTTCCTATGCTATTGCATGGTTTTGTAGGACAAAGTTACTACCAGCGCCGCCGAACAGCCGTTTTCAAGTCTCCTGACACATTTTTTACATTGGAAAGTACAGTGGATGTACCTTACAATCACTTCCAATCACATGCAATGACTCTGCAATTACCTGAATTCACCCTGCGATCACGTGAAATCAAGTGCAATCAATCTGCAATCACTTGAATTCACCCTGAAATCACGTGCAATCATTTTTCAATCACATAATTTTTTGACAAAAAGAAAGAAATTTCCGTTTTGAGTTTTTCCTTAACAAAAACAATTCACTAATTTTGTATCTTATATACCTTATATACCTTATATATAGCAAACTAAAGTATGCCCCATGCAATTGGTATTATTGCCTGGCCTTCGGAGTGTAAGCATCTTGCGAGCTGAGGCCACAGTGAGCCAGGAACCACAAAAAGTGGCCAAGAAGGAACTTGAAAATTTATCTACCCACCATTTTTCATTATAAATAGAACAGTCAAAATTACACAAAAAACAAAATATTTTGTTAATTGAACAATTCCTACTTCAATGATATCTTTGTGAAGTTAAAAAATATATTCAAATTTTGATATGGTTATGTATTAGATAGATAAACGTTTATTTTTCGGCCTACTGGCCATGATGTAATTGTTCTCTATGTTTCTTTACTGATGTTTATGATTTGAAAATACCGAAGATATGTTGAGAATAAATTGTAATCTTTTTCTTGTTCATTTACACACTATAATAATGTATAACAGAGTATTCACTTCCGATTCATAGTTTCGCGAACTTCAACCTCTTACATAAGAAAAAAAACCATGTGTTGCGTTACATCTATCCTTTGAGATAAATCTTCTACTTTTTGCTACTTATGTCATACAACCTAAATATACGTGCATAAACAAGAAAGCATACTATCCTCTCGCGCAAGAGGCCAGGAACTACAAAAAGTGGCCAAAATTCCAGTTTACGTTGAATTTGTCTGAAATTTGGCAAGAAGAAGTTTTTGGGGTCCTTGATTTCGAATTTGACGTCAAAAACTACAAATACAAAATGGCAGTTTCAATATGGCAGATCTAATATGGCGGCCAAAATTGCAAAATTTTCATATATTCGTCTGAAACTTGGTATAAAGGAGTTTTTGGGGTCGCTGATTTCGATTTTGACGGAAAAAAATTAGAAATTCAAAATAACCGATCCAATATGGTACTCATATTATCAAATTTGGTTCCAAATTTGTATAAAACTGGGTAGAAGGGGGTTCCTAGGGTTGCTGATTTCGAGTATAATATCAAAATAGCAAAACTGACAATGCCGGATCTAATATGGCGGGTTTAATAAAGAAACTTTTTTAGAATTTTATGAAACATTATTCAAGGAGTTTTTCAAGGTCACTGAATAGAAAATGTTGCGTGAATATTCTCGAGAATCTGGTGTTTCGTGAATTTGACCATTATTATTTGTTTGTCAAGGCAATTATGTAAAAATTTTGAAATTTGTTCCGCTATATTGGATCCGTCATTTTGAATTTAGAATTTTTGATATCAAATTCAAAATTAACGACCCCAAAAACCCTTTTATATCAATTTTTAGATAAATTTGACGTGAAATAAAATTTTGGCTACTGTCTACGATTCCTGGCCAACTGCGAACGTCACAACTTGCAATGCCTAATATTGTCTCTGTTACGTTAGAAGCTACGCTCGCATATGTATACACGTGTATGTTCAATTGTACATCTGAAAGTATATTTAATATCGACATAAACGGCCATACCACGCTGAAAAACCCAGTTCTCGTCAGATCACTGAAGTTAAGCAGCGTTGGACGCGGTTAGTACTTGGATGGGTGACCATTCAAGAATACTGACATGAGTGCTGTTGGCACATCGTGGGTGTGGTGAGCCCACACTTGTAGTTATTTTACTACAAGTTATCAACCTAGAAACACTACCCGAATCGGGTAGTTGTCACGCCTACCCTGAAAGGGAAATGGTTTAATGGTATATATTCGATCCGCGTCACGGTCGGATCGGTTTTTTCGATACGATCGTTAATTTTGTCGATCGAATATCGAAAAACCGACATTCAATAAAACTACTTTCGAATCGGTTTTTCAATTCGATTGGCCCGTGCGTCGGAAAATCCCGTATTGGATGTGCTTTAGATTGAATCGGTTATTTACTTTTTAACATACTTTCTTTCAATTAGGTGACCATAGTCCATCAATAAACCAAAACAAGTTGTTAGTTCCCATGAATAAATTAATCAAAAATCAAAATGTGAAAATAGATTAAAGAATTATGAAACATCATTTCTCTTTAATTGCATAACTTTTGCAATTCGAAAAAATTTATATATGTCTAAAAAATAAAGATTTTTTAAATCTTGAATGAATATGCTCCGAATTTTTATACCTATTATTTTCACAAGTGATAAACCTAATAAAATACAAGTTTTAGCAATAACTGATCAATATTTCTTTTATAATTATTTGTAATTTTGTATTCTATTGTTTGAGAAGATAAAAATTTTGATCATATACTCTGTACATCTTAATTAAAATGTGCGTATCCATGAAGTAGTTCTACGAATATAAATAATTAGCAATTCCACTGAGAACAAATAATTTTTTGTTTACTAATGACTATTGGAAATACTCACCAAATCAATTATAATGACTTGCACTATTTGATTAATTAACTCTTACTCATTCAGATTGACAGAGTGTATAATATTTATTGCAGGAATTTTAATTCTTCATACATATCGGAAATATTCAAACGATAAAGACGTTTTGAAATTTTAAATGAGAACCAATGACAAATTTTTAAACATTATTCTTTACTATCAAAAATAGCGCGTTAATAACATGTTCCTTATCTTAGTTTTCTAATTCTCGAATTAAAATATATGCTCAAATTCAAAGTACTATGAAATATAATAAATTATTATACCATTAAGCCATTTCCCTTTCGGGGTAGGCGTGACTTGCTCGGTTGGAAAATAGTAGTGTTGGGAAGGAGGGATAGATTTTTTGGATTGATCTAGAATTTTAGTGCTATTTATTTAAATAACACGCTCGTTCCGCGACACTGCTCCGACCCAGGTTGCTGATCAATCTCTCTAGCAATCAACCCAAGTGAAGAGCTTCACAAGGTTGTTATGTGAGGTTCCTCACTCGAGCCCATTAATAATTATAATTTGAAATAAATATTAAAATAGCTGCATCGACTTGTTTAATTTATATAATTTGTAATGTTTATAGTTATTTATCACGAAATTTTGAAAATCTTGAAGATTTGGAATTGAAGATTATTCAATGCTGAATGTGTATAAAAATTTTTAAATTACATAATTACATAATTTTCAATCGTGAAATTTAAACACACAGAATTTTTACAAAGGAGTTCAACTTTCAAGCAACTAGTTAAATTTTTTACCGAAAAGATTAATTTTCAACCAAGAAGATTAATATTTTCTACCAGTAATGAAGAAATACTTCAAATGAAGAAATCTTCAGCTTTAACAGTGTATTCAAATTTCAACTTGAATTTCAATGCCCGGCAAAAATTTCTGTGAACTGGAAAATAACCGGTAAATGACCAAGAATTTTGTTCTTTGATGAAAGTGGCCATCTATGACTATTTGAACCGTATTTTTTAATTTGTTCTTACTTTAATTTAAATTTTCAAAACTCCAAAGGTTCAATAGAGATTATTATATGCCAATCAGTCGTTTATAAAGTCGATCTTGTCAATGTCAATATTGGGCTTTACAATTCATATCCTTATTATAGGTTTGAAATATCACTGTATATTTCATACTTTTTAATTGATGTTCTCTTATTAAAGATAATTTAAAATTTCATTTAACTTCATCACAAACCTAAACTAAGGTAAGGTAAGGCCCAAAACTAACAAGTTCGACTTTATAAGCGACTAACTGGAAAACAATAATACTATTCGAATTTTCGAATTTTTAATATTCAAATTATACTAAGAAAGGAATTAAAAAATATTATTATAAATTATGATGATTTTTTTCTTCAAAAATTACCTGATAAATTATTGTAATTCAGCCTCAAATTGTTTGTAGGATGCCAAACAACTGTAATCAAAAACAAAATCCGATCTGCAAATAACTTTTAGTTAAAATTGGTAAAAGTCAGTTAAAATCGACTTTACTTTCCTTTTTATAATATTGTACAAAAATATTATAGGATACAATTGATGATAATTTTAATTCAATACTATATAACTTAATGAAAATTTAAGGTATATATATATATATATATATATATATATATATATATATATTATATGACCTGACATTTCTCGTTTCCCAATTATTAATTGAAATTCCAGAAATTTAGAATACAATTTTTTTTAAACTGTTATTTGTTGAAAAAAATTGAAATAAAGCTATGGTTATAAATAATGACACAATATTGGGCTACCCTTCAGTAGCGATCCTCCCCCTTTGTAATTCTGACTTGAGAATATTAAATAAGAAAATAAATATTATAAACCTGTAAAGCCTGTAAAAATAATTTTACAAATCTTTAGATGAATAACATCTAAGGAATTATTATTACTAATTACTATGTAATCGTATAACAAATTTCAATTATTAATTTAAAAATTAACGAAACGTTTTTGTTTATTGTTGCTATATATATAGGTCGCGTAATATTAACCAGCAGATCGACACAGTACTGCCTTCATGTCTCTCTAAATCTGCAATCTGCATTCTATATGCATCGTTTTAGATTTTTAAAATTATAATTATAAATGAAAAACTTAACATGTCTTTCGTTAGTCGCATATTGGAATTTCGATAGCGTCCAATGTCAGATTGAAATCAGATCGAATTTTTTTGCACACGTCTAATATGTGTGCATCTACATACATTTGATTTTCGTACGCTTGTAAACTTTTTCAATCCAGGTTAGAATATAGGTGCTTGAATAAATTTCTGATTGCTAAATTGCGTATAATTGATCACGCCTGTCTTTAAGCAAGATCAAATGAAATTTTTTAAAACAATTTTGTCGTTAATCTATATTATTCTTACATATTATTGAAATCTGATAAGGTAAATACAAGAGTTATTGACATGCGACCAGTAACTGACACCCTGGATGAAATTCTTTATTTATTGAAAAATTAAATTAAAATCAAAATGTAAATGAAGGCTCAGTAAAAAGCAGCATGCTTCAATATTAAATTGCATATAAATATTTCCGGGGAATAATTTTCAAAGCTATGTATAAAAAATATTCAAAAACCGGTGCTGTCATCAAGACGCGCGCCTCTCGCTGTTAAACTTTTGTAAGTAGGGAAAGGGTTCAGCAAGCACAAGCCTGTCGGTGCATTTTCGTTTTCTTAAAAACAAATATCGTACAAAATAAGGACAGACTACTGGTACTGAGTGTAACCAGTGAACCTAACTGATTAAACCAATGACGGAATTCTACTGATTGAACCAGTGATATCTCACTGATTGGCAGTGACACACTTCTGGCTCTTTCAATAAGTGAGATTTCACTGGTTCGTTTTAAGAGAGCACGTCACATATTGCAGAATTGGAAAGTATTGTTCAACATTTACTATTTTCTGAATTTTCGTTGAAGGGCCTCTGTTTATTATTTTTATTGGGGCCTTTTAAAATATGAGCAATTATATAGAAAGCAAAATTTTAAATTACTAGATTTACAATACATTTTCTCAGTATTTTTAGGTCTAATTGTTGGTATGTTACTAAAGAAGCTTGTATTAAATTTCTTCAAGGTAAATACATAAGAAAAAACAATTATATAAATTTAACAAAATAACATCGTTAGAGGTCTCAGGGGAAAAACATTTTACATTCAAGATACGTCTGTGCTTGATAGTTCATTCCGAGATAATGAACCAAGGTGGAAGATGTACACTAGCCTTTTGATTAAAAGCATATTACAAAAAACGAAGGAGAAGCAAACGGAATTATTCTTTTCTTAGGTTAAATTGAAAAATAAAACTTGATTCATATGTATATACATACCGGAAAATTTCAATAAATTGGAGTTTAAATTTGAAAAAATTATTTTGCAATGAATTTAAAAATTTTTGATAAGAAACTAAAATTATTTAAAATAAAACGTATAATTGAGACACCATATATCCCCCATAAAATAACCTTCTGAATGATATTAATATATTTAAATACAAAAATGATTGAAATGTTATTTAAATGCTAGAAATTTGATTAATTTCTGCATATATCGAGCTTACAAAACACTTCCAGTAATTCTGAATAAGATTATGAATTTATTACTTGCTCAAGAAATGCGCGATTTCTTATACTCGTATATTTGAAACTCGCTGAAATTGACTTTTGAATTTTCACACTGATGCAATACTTTTTTTCTTTGTAAATACATATTTTAATTATTCTTTTATCATTATGATTCAGTCCTTTGTCGTACACAGAACGTTTGCACTATCAGGAGATATATGCGTCTCGAAAATCAAATATATTAGACTTAATTATCACTCGGTAGAACAACCTATGTATAATTAATGAACATACCTGTGGATGTTACACATCTATGTAGCCGCATAGCAATAGTCTTCAAAGGGATGTGGTTTCTCGCTGCTTGGTCCTGGATTTGACATCTAAACTACTTCGAAATTTAAAAATTGTAATAAATAATTTTTTTATAAGATTAACTTATAGCCAAATTTAAAAATTTTGTTGATTTGATCTTCACGTACCCTCACTTTGAAATGAACATTTTTTTACTCTACAATTTTAAATTCGAAGCTAGAAAAATTAAATAGTGGAAATAAAAGTAAAGCTGACCATACTACACAATTTCAGAAAAAAGTATTTCAAATTGTGTATTTTTCAATTTGCAAAATTTTGATTAGAATAGTTGAAATTTAAGAGAAATAATGAAAAATTGGATAATTTTTAATTTGAAAATGTTCAAAATTGTAAATTTAAAAATAAAGGCTTTTAAATTGGAAAAATTTTGCAATTTCAAATGAGAATCTACGTAATGCCAAGTTACAGAAATCCGGAAGAATACCTATAATTATTGAGAAATAAGGTAGTGCTAACCTTTTTGATCAAAGTTCCGCGAAAATTCAAATTGGATAAAAAATTGCTTTTTTTATACAAATCATTAATAAATTTTTGTATCAATCATATATAGAAATTAAGTCTCACTCATTCAATTTAAAAAGAAGAAATTACTATTTTAAGTACTGGTCAGTTTTTCTTGATTGGTTTTGAATTTCACAAATTTAATATTATTGTCTATTGTTAGATCATTTCAACGGATATGTTCTCAAAATGTTTCTACTCTTTTATGCCGAAAACCATCAAATGGCACACGCAGGTATAGCTTGTATCGTATGTATGTTTAAAACCGAAGCATATCCTCAAATTTAGGATAACATTGTTTTACTACTACAATTTAATTGATAAATTACTCATCTAACCAGCAGAATTTGATCGTTTTTCATGTAAAAAATATAAAAAATTATGAAAACACGTATTTTTCAACGTTCTTTTAGTGAATAATAATGTTATATTTGTGGAATTCAGCAAACTGCGCAAACAAAATTTGATCAGTACTTAAAATCTTATATTTTTTCTTTTCATACTGAATAACTGAAATTTTCAGCTTGTTTCAAAAATAAGATATAAATTAACTTATAATTAACAAGCTGTAACTAGCTGTGAATTCGATCTCGGGTGTTTCCACTTTTATTGTATTCACAACTTTATGGTGCTCATTTTATGAACATTTTGCTTTCTCATTATAATTGATTAGCAAATATATTTGCTTTCTCATAGAGGAAGTCAAAATAAGGAAATCCAAATAGGTCAATCAAAATGTTTTGAATCAAGGAGCCTCTTCTATTCTTACATGAACTTTAAATCATGTTAACGGAAAGAGTTTTTGTTCCACTAAAAACATATTTTTCAGATTATATAAATGACCATGACTTCCGTACTCTTCAAGACAATGTATTAATATTATATGTCAATAGATTTATCTCGAATCAAAGAACCTTTGCTGTTCTTGCATCAATTTTAAATCATGTGAATGAAAAAAGTTAAACTATAAAAAACCGATGTTTCAAATATTATAAATGAGCATAACTTCCTTACTCTACAATAAAATTCAATAGATCAGTTTCGAATTAACGCATCTTTTGTATTCTTGCATAAACTTTAAACTATGTGAGTGAGAAAACTTGTATTATAAAAATTGATTTTTCAAATGATATTAATGACTATAATGTCCTTACTCTTTGATCACCCCAAGTAAAGAGTTCATAAAAAAGTGTGACATTCAAGCATGCATCCACATACACATTCACAGACACATATATTCGGACGATTGTTTGGAACATTGTATTCGACATTTTTGAATTTAAGAACGTTTAATTAAATGAATTAACAGTTTTTCAACATTGTTACCATTACAAAGCTTTCTCTATAAGGAAGCAAAGAAGGTAATTTTTCATTTATCCAATTTTAATTTTTGCGGAACTTTGATCAGAACAGATCGCGCACTTTGATAAGTGGTAAACTTTCTTATTAGACATTTCTTGACACATGCAAATTTTTAAAATTTCAATTTTATACTTTTATTGTCCAATGCGCAATTACTACTTCGAGTGCTGCTTTAGGCGGCTGATCGTTTCGGGAACTTCCAGTACTGCTGCCAGGGGCACCTGTTAGTATTAAAAAAAAGGTTTAATAGTAAGTATGTAAAATATTGATATTTCAGAAAAAAGAGGAAAGTGCTAAATAGGAAGACACAATCTAACGGAAAATATTGATGATAAGGATTTTAACTATTTTTGATACAGATACGGCAGGGAGAAACATAGATATTTAGAAAGTCGTATTCATTACTGAAGAATTTTAGTACAAAATATTTTACTTAAAGAATTGCCGAAAGATTCCGAGAATTCTAATAGAATATTGAAAAGTTACGATACCAATTCCAAGTGAAAGTAGAAAGAGTGTGATGTATTAAGAAACGATTTTCAGACAATATAGAAATCGTTCTTAAATAGATTTAGACGTACTTTTTTTTCTAAATTAATGTTGTTATATTAAATCCTAAAATATCATTTGCGGTCAGAAATGGAAAATTATTTTGCACATATGTTATAATTTTCATAATTTCAAGTAAGTACATAAATCAGAATCGTTAAGATATATTTTCCAAAAAATGTCGTTATTAAAAGCTTTTGTTGAATCGACATTTATCTAAAATTTTTCATTCATAATATATTTTTGCAATTTGTTGGAAATAATTCATAAACTAAGTTTATAACACTCGCAACTAAAAAAAAATTTGCCCTGTATAAAAATGAGGATTTTTGCTGCCAAATTTAAAAAAAATGATTTTTTAAATATAAGTTTTAAAAGCTTTCTGACACTTGGCTATGTGAATATGTCTATAAAAATACGAATTTTTAACAAAGTATATGTATGCATTTTCTACTACAAATGATAAATTTTTAAACAAAAAATGAATTTGTTACATTTTCATTTAAATAAATTAATTCTCAAACAAAAAGGATACGAATTTTAAACCCAAAGTTTAATTTTTTTCATAACCAAACAAGATGTCCTCATATAGTGTTGGGTATTATACGAGACTATGGGCTCTCCCGTGCAGAAATTGCCCAATTTGCTCCTTATTCTTGAGGCGGCCCTGATCAGGATCTCCGTACGCGGCCCTTAGCAAGGGAAATCATATGGATCGGACCCGTACCTCGTCAGGTTAATAGTAGCGCCATCTCCTTCACAAAATGGAGTAGCTATACGCATGAGAATGTTTATATGATTCGAGTGTTGAATTTGTGACATACGCAAACTGATTTTTTATTTTCCAGAATTCCAAAAGAAGAAAGTATGTTAAGAGTTCGGAAACATCGAGCTATGGCTGTAGTTCCTTTCATTATGCGCAACGAAGATGTAGGTAAGTAAATTAATTTTCTCTGTGAACCACTGTGAATAGTAAGAACAGAACCGAAAGCTTCGCAGTATTAATTATTATTTGTGTTTGTGGACTCTTCATGTCAGTGATATTTTTCTTCTTTATAATTTTGTAGTGGGCTGTAATTAAGGTATCCATATATTGTGTAAATTAATATGCTCAACCAATCAAAGTACCATAACCTGAATTTTCTAACCTCACTTTTCTAGCATCTGTTCCTCCAGCATTTTTCAAAGTGTCATAACCTCACCTTTTCAACGTCTGTTTGAAGCACTATAAAACAATTTTCCTGTAATTTTACAATTAAAAAATTCTTAAACTAAATGTACTTGAAGCTTGTGTAACATTTAACGTGACGCATTCACAAACTCCGCGATATTTAGACGGTACCACACAAAAAAAATACATATGAATTTTACGAATATTCAGTTATAAATTTATTTTTAAATTTAATCATAGTTATAAAATTGTTAAATACACCATTGATAGTGAAATCCCTGCTTTCAATTTTGGTAATTTTAGTCACCTTTTCCAATGTAGTTAAATCACAGGAAATTTTTTTACAGTGCACGTACTATTATGCCCTTTATGGTAGCAAATTTACGAATCCATTACGAGTTTCTAACCTTTAAAACAGTACTTTCCCTACATTTAAGATTGTAAATAGCTGCACCAAGTTAGGTGATTTCGTAATTATAATTTGTAAATTTTTTTTGTAATTTTTACAGTGCGAGCATTATTCAAATTATCATAACTTCACTTTTTCAGGGTTACTTATGTTTTCGGCTAACGAAATTTTTTTACTCCGCATACAGAGAAGACGAAAACGATTTTATACAAAATGATTGAATGCGAAATGGAAGCACCTGACCACTGGGAGGAATATACGATGAAACTTGTTGGTGATGGACGTAAGTTTCAAAATAATATTACGGTTCATTCTCTTCTAAATCTAAGCACTTAAAAGTCTTACAATAAAAATATGGAATCTATACGAGGTTAGTTTATGAGCCCTTATTAGTAAAGTTTATTTCTAGAATTAAAGCATGCTTAAAATTTAAAATTATTTTCACATAAGGAAAAATAAAAAGTTAATACTATAGAAAATTAATAAAAGAGCAAAAAGTAATTAGAAATTATAAAACGTAGCATACCTAATTAGATTAAAAGAACAGAATAAAACATTGTTAACGTCAGAAACGTCGAAGTTGAAATTGACTTGTGAAGTTGCAACTTTACGAAAATTTTTCGGAGAGGACGGGCATTGAACGCACAGGCTCGAAGGATAAATTTTGTTCAATGGTCAGAAAAATCGCGAACCCGCCGAAAATGCCGCATCAGGAGCCTTTCAAAGGGTATGCCAGTTCAAAACTCTAAACAAATGTGTAAGATATTTTGACAATTATTATAATTACTATAATACGAAAATTAAATTCGTAAATCTTAACAACATATTTTCCTTTTAGTGTGTACATGAGTGTATAGGTATAGAGTAGATAGGTATAGGTTGAATAGGTATATAGGTGTAAGATATGTAGGTATATAGGTATAAGGTAGATAGGTATATGGATGTTGGGTATAAATATTTTAGATTGATCTGCAATTCTCGTGTTATTTATTTAAATTACACGTTTATTCCGCAACACTGCTCCGACCCAGGTTGCTGATCAATCTCTCTAGCGATCACCCCAAGTGAAGAGCCTCACAAAATTGTTATGTATGGTTTCCCACTTGGGCCCATTAGTATCCAAGGTCATTGTTTCAGGCGTCATTCATTCTATTGTCACTCTGTTTACAAACTATTTGTCACCACACTTTTCTGTCTTGGCATACTACACTAGCTTCCTTCACGTCCATGCATTTTTTCATGCAAGCTCTTGTGTTTCTATGGCTTCTTATGTCTCTACGGATCAATGTCTCATTTACAGATTCTAACCATTCTTTCGGCGGTCTACCTCTGGGCATTCTACGATTTACTTTACCTTTATACACTTGTTTGGCCAGTCGTTCATCTTTCATTCTTTCAAGATGTCCGAACCATCTTAACTGATTTCTTTCCCATATGTCAACTAGTGTCTCTCCTGTACCACATTCTTTGAGGATAGTCTCTTTTCGGACTTCCCATATCTTTTCTTCTGTAATTTCCATTTCCCTACGAATAAGTATTTTTGAGTACATTTTACTTACGGTACTTAGAAGGCTGATACCTCTGTAATTACTGCAGTTGCTTTTATCTCCCTTTCTTTTGTATATTGGTACGATAATCGCTTTTCTCCAATCGTCTGGGACTTCCCCCGTCTCGACACATAAATTTATCAATTCGCACAACCTGTGAGGTATTTACTCGCCACCGTATTTAAGCATTTCAGCGCTGATACTATCTACACCAGCAGCGTTACCGTTTTTCCAGTTCTTTATTATGTTTCTGACCTCAGTGACACATACTTTTTCAATTGGATTTTCTAATGCGTTATGTTCTATGTCGCAGTTTTGTTGTCCTATATCTTTACCTCCCAATAGTTCTTTAAAAGAGTCTTTTAAAGCGTCTACTATCCCGTCTATATCATATAGCATTTCACCTTTGCTGTTTCTCATGCTTGCAAACTCCGTATTTTTACTTTCCTTCAACTGTTCATATAATAGATTCATCATTCCTTTAAAGCTGTTTTGTATTTTCCTCTCTTCTTCTGTTCTCATTTTCTCTTTACTCTCTTTGACTAGTCGTTTAACTTTTCTCTTTTTGTGTCTGTAATCATTTTTAAGTCTATTTCTCTCCTCATCGCTAAGACCTGTAATGTGCAACGTTCTTTCGTGCGCTTCTCTCTTTTATTTTTAGGCTGCCTCAATTTCATCATTCCACCATGCATCACCAGATTTTCGTCCTACAACCGCCGTACCACATACATCGGTCGCAGTTTCAACGATGACATCCCGTAGCAAAGTCCACATGCCCTCTAAATCTTTATTGTTTAATAATCCCTTCCAAATTGTCTCATCTATACGTTCGTTCAACCTATTTTGAAAGTCTATTCGCACTTCCGGTTTCTGTAAATTTTCAATCTTTATTCGCGTTTGTTTTGTTTTTGTTGTTTTCTTTCTTCTCCATCCCCGCCCTAAATTTATTTTGGAGACTAAGAGGTAATGATCAGTATTGTATTCGGAACCCCTCATGACTCTTGTATCTTTCACTAGTTCTCTTAATCGCTATTACATTTTTTTAATGACTTTGTCTCTATTTTTCATTTCAGATGCTAATAAGAGAAATGAAGGGCTTGCGAGCAGATATCAAGGCAGTTGCTGCTAATCAGGTGACGTTAACGAACATGTACGAGACAGTAGCTCGTACAAGCCACACTGACAGGAAACCTTTTGGCGAGGAATATCGTTTGGACTTGCCGTTCAAAAATGTGGAAGATTTAAAAAACCTTGACACAATCCTCAAAACGGATGAAGAGTGCTGCAAGGATTTCGTAAGTTTGTCTTCGTTATAATAGATTTTTTTTACATTGGCACTTTTCTTCGCAATTTATTACCAATTTTTAATATCTTACTAATATATTTACAGAAAGCTTCCTTGCTCTTGTTTTATGATGAAGACAACAATATTCGGAAAACAATCACGAATTCAATAAGAAAATATTTAGCACGAGACTTAAGCCTGGAGTTTACTACAGTTAAAAAGGTCCCAAATAAGGAACTGTTTAAAGATTGTAGTATGAGCTCATGCATCGTAGGTAAGAAAATTCTATTAATTTTTATGATAGTTCTTATTAAACAATTTTTTCCTATCAATTATAGTTTATTTTTAATGCTAAACTTAACAACATTTCTTTCAGATGTAATTTTATGCGATACAAAATTTTCGAGAAAGATGTTTTCTCACACATCAAAGCTGTCTTCAACAACGCAAAGGACTGGGACGGTAATAGGAAGCTGCGTATAAGCTAGAAACCTTTCCTTTTTTCACGTTTCTTTAACATTTTTTATTTTATAATTATCATCCTTATTTCTAAAATACATACATACACACACACACACATATATATATATATATATATATATATATATATATATATAAACACAACTTTTCACGACTCAGTATATATGTTTTTAATTAAATAAATTGAACAATTTAATGAATTAAATGTTTTCCTTTTTATTAAAAATATCACCTAAATAGGAATAAGAAAATGAATAAGGACCTGAACAGGGCCGCATCAGGCACCTGCTAAGGATAGCTTGATCAGGTGAGGCGTTTCATTTCGGATCAGGTCCTGATAAGGTTGCCTGATTGGGACCACATCGATCTTAGTTTATAAAAAGCAGATGCGCGCCGATTCGATGATTTTCAAAAAGAATTCTCTATGAAATAGTGATTCTTAAACGACACTAACTTCAGTCGAATGTTACACCTGGAGCATCGAGGTTCGGTACGATATCCTAAGGGATTTCAATTTTATGATTTTATTTAAAACATCTTAATCCATCTTTATGATAATTTCATTATTTTTTTGTCGTTTTAAACGGAACTATTTCCGTAAGGCCGTTTTTTGTGCTTCAAGTTTCAGTGTGAAATTTTTTGAAATATTCATATTTCATTATTAAGCGTTATTCTTCATTCGATTAATAATATTCACAATATTTTATGTCTTTGATGAAAATTATAATTTGCGTACAATTAACGTGAATTTCACTGCGTAAAGAATATCTTTCAAAATTAAGGATGGATTTTTTTGTACCAGAATTATCTGATGATGACATGAGAATATTCATATCTGGCGAAAAATTGCAAGACACTCATATCAACAATTTCTCAAAGATTTAAAAAAAAGAGAGATTTTGATCTACAATCAACAACTTTCGTGCAGCATGTAAAGAGAATATTGCCAGCAAATTCTTCAAAAAATAATATTCGAATATTATTTAGTTCAGGAATTAAAATTGGGCATTGGTTTTGTAGCTATTATGACGGGGAAAAGATTTTCATTTACGATTCTATGAATTCAAAAAATTTACATTCAGATCACAAGAAATATTTGAACGCATTATATCCTTTCTATGATTTTCAGAAAAATAAAATATCATTTCCTCATGTTCAGTTTCAAACAAGTAATGTAGATTCTGGTGATTTTGAAATTGCATTTGCTGTAACTCTAGTTTTTAACTTAAAACCTGAGAACATGTCTAATG
The DNA here is from genome assembly GCA_932195095.1 of Andricus curvator. Classification (NCBI taxonomy): domain Eukaryota; kingdom Metazoa; phylum Arthropoda; class Insecta; order Hymenoptera; family Cynipidae; genus Andricus; species Andricus curvator. The sequence goes on from CAKNYM010048053.1 coordinate 42,335, forward strand.
ACATACCTTTAACGAGACCTCATTTATTAAAAATAATAATATGAAAGATGATGTATTAATTAATAACGATAAAATTAGAGGAAATGCGGATATTAAATATTAATTAAAGAATCCACAATGTCTTCATGTTAATGAGGAACAAGAGATTGAAGATTGAACTAATTCTGATCAAAAAGAGATTATTACACACAGAATTGAACTCACTTTGATTATATCAACAGCAACAAATTATTGGATTGGAAAAATGTCATTAAATTGTCGTTGAAGTTGGAAGAATATGAAACTTTAAAATATTTCCGATTTTAGCCTCATGATTTTTCACCATGGTAAAATGAACAAATACCAAAAACGGTTTTTCACCATACAATCAGATTTTGGGCGCGTATGAGAAATTCCGCATATGACACATTTTTAGAAAGGTACCTGGAAAAATTCCTTTTTGTCCTGGAAAACTTGGAAAAGTCCTGAAATGTTTTGTTTGTAGAAACGCTAGATATCCTGGGATTGTTTTCAAGTATTTTACTTACATTCAGTATTTTTCCTATATTTGAGATCATAAAAGTAGCTTCTATGATTACAACATTATTTAATAATTATTTATATGTACAATTTTCCGAATTTTATTTTTTTGTTTTATAGTAAGCCGTTTATAGTAAACCGTAACGGTAAGCCGAGTAACGGGAACTAAAACGAAACGGGAGGGTGCAATAAGAATGGTTAAAGATTTTCTGTCTCTCTCGTTGCTAAGTTTCTCTCTCTAACAGGTCAAACAATTTACCAACAGAATACTACCGATTTTCAGGTATGAGTTTGTACTTATATTTGCCAGGGGGCACTGGACTGTATTTCTGATTTTTGTAGATGTCGCTGCAATCATTTTTGTGCGCAGCCAAACCTACCGTTTCCCCTTCAAAGGAAGTATATTCTTAATTTATAATAATATATTTTTCCATATTTATACAATTTATTTACTATCATATGTTTATCCAATTAAAAGAATATTATCTGTGAATGTCCCTCTTTATTCCTCATCTAAATTTACATTCATACATTTTTACGATATTTATGAAATTTATTTATTATCATATGCTTATTCAATGAAACCCACAATATTATGTATTAATGTCCCTGCTTTCGAATCTTTATCCATCTTGTAGCCCTACTTATTCCTTCTGTTTCCTTTATCCGGATTTATGTCCAAAATCATACTATAAAAAATAATAAAAACCTTTGATTAGATTAAAATATAAATTAGATTACTCTCTAAACTGGATTAATGAAATTTTACTAATTGAAATAGGGCCAAATCGTTCTCCAAGTAATTTTGTATAAACTTAATTTCATTAATATGATGAAGAACATTTTTCCGCCGGGAAATTGTATCCATATACGTAATAGGCCAGAATCAGCAACCGGACACCGCGGATCACGCAGTTTGAGCGCAAAACTATTTCCTCCTCAACGACGATTGCACAGTAGCAAGATTCGTCGTACAGAGACATTCCTAAAACAGAAAATAAGATATAATTTATTTTAAATATTAATTATATGATGAATCCTGGAAATATTTTTAATTTGAAATTGTATATTAAGTATTACTGTACCTTTCACAATCAATGTCGGTCGTGAAGAGTCGGCAGCTTTCTTTATTTCTGAATCTGTTGCAGTAGGATCCTAAGGAAACAAAAGAGTTAAATATTACTATTTAATTTAGATCCTATGTGAAAAATAAGCATTAATTAAACAAATAAATAAATTCACGGGATTTTAAATTAATGTATAATTTACTCTTATACTCACCATAAAAGTAAAGAGGTCATGTTCCCTAAATTGACAAGCAATGAGGGGCAAAATTACCAAAGTTAAAGTTCTTGCACTCCCTAAAGTTTTTTTTCTCTTCGGCTGTAGTTAAATGTGTTCTTATTTTTCGTACCGCCTGAGGAGCATTCGAATTTTTGCGGTATTTATGAAAATAGCTTTCGAAGTAAGCAACTATGTTTGCTGCCTTCACTTCAAGGTTCAGATTCCAAATTTCTTGAACATTTTTTCCAAGAAGAGTATCAGCATGAGCAAGAAAATGTTGTTCGTCTGTCAGATGAGGCCAGTGTTCTTCCAAAGTGTTACCTATAGTTAATTTCTTATGCTCGCGTGTGTAAATATAGGTTCTTTGAGTTGGATAAGTATCTTCTAATAATTGTTTCATAGTAGTTGCATCAGAGCCACCTTCTTTGAAATATGTAAGTAACGAGTTCTTCTTCTCCTCTTGACTTTCTTTTGTGTCATCTTCAGAAAGTGAAGGTTAATAAGCCACACACCCATAGCAGTCTTGATCCTTGCCATACCTGGTGATTTTGACAACTGCTCTAGCGTCCTCAGTTTCTGTGTCATCTTCTAATCTTGTACGCTTACCATTCTTTGGTGTTGAAGTCAGCTTGTTTAGATACCTGAAAAAAAATTATATTATATTTGAATAAGAAGCAAAATAAACCATGTATAAGCTATAAATGTGGGTAGAGTTTTTGTATACGCACTTCAGTCGTTCATAAATACATGTTCTCAATTCATTAACTCTGTCTGAGTTTAACTCTCCGTCCTTCCATGTGAACTTTTCGAAAGCTTGTGGTAATCTTCCAACAATTTCGTTGGCCATTTTCATGGTATCAGGATACCTTGTACATCTCAAAGGTTTGATCATATAATCTGCTGCACTGTGAATTAGTTTCCGAACTTCCATCACAGGATTTAAAGGAGAATTCATAAATCCTTCAGGAATAATGTTTGCCCACATTGCAGGAGATCCAAACGGTTCATCTTCAAATGAAATAAGTCTTGATGAGGGAGTAAAGCAGCGACTTATAGGTGAACTGATCGATGAAGGACTGGACAAGTAATTCTTGTATGATGTTTCTCCTGAAAGAATCAGTTGTACATGTTAGTTCAGAATGAAGTAATAAAGCATAGCGTCGTTACTTTTGGGCCAATAACTAATATCTCACCTCTTTTAGGAGTCTATGGTATACCATAAAAACTGCTTGTAGATACTTCAGCCGTCCATTCAGTTCCTTCGGGAATTATCATAAACAACTCATCTCTTTTTGCCAAAGCAACCATAGTTTTGAAATCTTGAATTTCTCCTCCGTCTTTTGCAGTAAAAATCTACAAAAAGATAATTCCACAGAAAATGTATCTGAAACAAAAATGTAAACAGAATAAATCAAGTTTAAACAAAATAATTAAACTTCTTATAGAATAGTTGAATTTCAAATAAAAATATATCAAGGTTTCAGAAAAAAATTAAATACTTAAATCACTCTAAGAAATTACTTTTCAACAAAAAAAAAGAATGATCAACCAGTTGAATTCAATAAAAAAAGACGAATTTTCAACAAAATACAATAATTTTCTGGCCAAAAAGACGAATAAAAAAAAGTCTCCTTTCAACCAAGAAAGATGATTTATCTACCATAAAAGGTGAATTTTCAATCCAAAAGGACGGATTTTCAACAAAAAAGTTGAATTTTTGATCAACAATGATGACTTTAATAAAATTGTTAAACTTTCAACAAAATAATTTAACTTCCTATAGAACAGTTGCATTTTTGACTAAAAAGTTAATTTTCAACTAAAAAAAATACAAAGCTTTCAGAAAAAAATAGAATACTTAAATCACTCTAAGAAATTACTTTTCAACAAAAAAAAACGAATGATCAACCAGTAGAACCCAATGAAAAAATATGAATTTAAAAAAAACAGGTAAATCCTCAACCAAAATAGATGAATTTTCAACAAAAAAGATATTTTTCAATCAAGAAAGATTAATTTTCAACTAATGCAGTACAATTTTCTACCAAGAAGATTAATGTTCTACCAAAAAGATGAATCATCAAAAGTACGCATTTCCGCACTCTTTTAAAACCAGATACTGTTGATTCAAATGAATATTCGATAAAACAATAATTATTTATTTCGGCTCAACATTGGTGCTATGAATTTGATGATATATATTGATTTGAATCAATATAATATCAATTTTTGAACGAGCGTGAAAGTGCGTACTTCTCGTCCGATAGAATTTTTTTGCCAATGAACTTATGATTTCACAAAGAAAACATTTTTCTGCATTTTAAATTAAATTTTTTCACCCCACCCGGTATTAGCAAGTAACAAGCAGGTAAAGGAGATTTTTGAATGCCCTTGTAAAAACCTGGAGGACTCGAGAGTTTCAAACTGAGGATTAGGTACAGGTATAATCTGGGACTTAGCACTTCATGACTCTTAGCGTCTTCCTTGAATCTGAATTTTTTTGAAATGTTTTGAAATCTTTTGAAATCCTTGTGAAATCATTCAATTCAATTCTTCAAAATTTTTAAATATAAATGACTTACCGTCTGCTCCTTCCAACCTTTGATTGTTTTGAATCTAGTAATTCTACTCCTTCCAAGTTTTGATGCTGGTAGTTATAGTTTATTTATTCTTAATGAATCACTTAAATCACACTTCTTTTTGGCGTATTCAAAACGACACTTCACAATCACACACGAACGACACAATGCTATCCACAATTCTGCTGCTGTCTGCACCTTTTGACCGTTTTAACCAAGTGACCCTAATAATGTTCGGGGATACCTGATGAGAGCTTGGGCATCATCAAGATTGCATTGGTTGTCTGTTTTCATCAGAAATACCCAATGAGCAGGGATAAACAGTTGACTCATTTTGAAGTATAGGAAAGCTAGCCAATGACATTTTATTGAAGAAGGAAATATTTTGGTTTGAAGCTCTTTCCGACTTCTCTTGTTTGCTCATGCGCATTAAGAATTTCCGAAATAAAATGAGCAGTTCTATTATATGCAAATTATTGCAAGCTCCTTGTCACTCTCATTTAAAAATATCTCAAACATTTTCTCACTAATAATCCCTCTGGGTGTCTACTAACTGGGAAAAGTCGGGATATAGCCGGGAATCAAAATAAAACCAAGATTTAACCTGGAATACAAATTCTAACCGGAAAACATATTTAAAATTTTCTGGAATGTGATATGTATTTTTCATTAATCGTGATAAAAAGACAACTAAATTAAAGTTGTAATGAATATGGTAAAAAAAGTATTCAGAAATTGTAACATTTAAAAAATTGTATAACAATCAAAAACAATGTTTCATCTCTGAATTAATTATCATAAAGTTCTAGGTTGTTGCGCGGACCTATTTAATTTGAATCCTTTCATAATTTTATGTTATATTATATTTAATAAATTTCAACATATAGATTTGTGATCTTTTTCATGAAATGATTTAAAATCTTTTGAATTCTCTTGAAATCTTTGTGAAATAATTGACAATCTTTTGAAGGCTTTCGCATCTTTTGAAATCTTTGTGAAATGATTTATACAATCTTTCTGCAACCATTTAAATCTTTTGAAATCTTGGAAATCTTTCAGAAATCTTGGCATAGTCTTGAAAATCTTTTTTAATTATTTGAAATCATTGTGAAATAATTCTGTGTTTGTGGATCTTTGTGAAATCATTCAAATTTTTGTGAATCTTTGTGAAATATTTTTAGATACGTTTGAAATGATTTACAATCTTTTGAAATCATTTTGGATTTCTTTAAAATCTTTGAAATCTTTTGAAATATTTGTGAAATGATTTACAATCTTTTGAAATAATTTTGCATTTCTTTAAAATCTTCGAATTTTTGCCTAGTCTTAGAATTCTTAGAAATTTGTTGAAATTGTTTGAAATGTTTGTAAAATCATTCAAATTTTTGTGAATCTTTGTAAAATATTTTTAAATATTTGTGAAATGATTTACAATCTTTTGAAATCATTTTGCATCTCCTTAAAAAATCATTCAAATTTTTGTGAATCTTTGTTCAATCTTTTGCGATAAAATCTTTGAAATATTTTTGAAATGATTTAGAATCTTTTGAAATCATTTTGCGTTTCTTTAAAATCTTCGAAATCTTTGCGTAATGTTAGAAATCTTAGCAATTTTTTAAAATAATTGTGAAGTCATTCAAATTTTTGTGAATCTTTGTTCAATCTTTTGCGATAAAATCTTTTGAAATATTTTTGAAATGATTTACAATCTTTCGAAATCATTTTGCATTTCTTTGAAATCTTTGCGTAATGCTAGAAATCTTAGGAATCTTCTGCATTTTTTTGAAATCTTTAGAAATCGTTGTGAAATCATTGAAGTTTTTGTGAATGGTTGTTAAATCTTTTGAAATCATTGACATTTTTGTGAATAATTGTGAAATTTTCTGAAATTAATTTAAATCTTTGTGCAATCATTACAATTTTTATGAATCTTTGTCAAATATTTTTCTAGCAAATCTTTGAAATATTTTAAAATCTTAGTGAAATGATTGACAACCTTTTGAAATCGTTTTGAATTTCTTTGAAATCTTTGTGTAATGTTAGAAATCTTAGGAATCTGCCTATTTTTTTTTATCTTTTGAAATCGTTGTGAAATCACGGAAATTTTTGGGAATCTTTGTGAAATATTTTGAAATCTTTGCGTGTTCTTGAAAATCTTCTGAAATTTTTGTGAATTTATGTGAAATCTTTGCGTCTTCTTGAAAATCTTCTGAAATTTTTGTGAATTTATATGAAATCTTTTGAAATCTTTTTGAATTTCCTTGAAATCTTTGAAATCTTCTGAAATCTTTTTAAATCTTTCTAACTGTTTGAAACCTTTTGTAATCTTGGAAATCTTTGTGTAATTTTCGAATCTTTGATATCTTTTGAAATTTTGGAATGTTTGAAATCTTTCTGATATCTTTGAAATTTTGTAAAATCTTTCTGAAATCTTTGTGAATTTATTTGAAATCATCTGAAATATTTTGAAATCTTTTGAACCTTCTGGAATCCTTGAAATCTTTGTGAAATTTTGGAATCTTTTAAATCTTTCTAAAATCTTTTTAAATCTTTTGAATATGTTGTGAAATCATTAAAATCTTCTGAAATGTTGAAACTATTTGAAATCTCTTGGAATCCTTGAAATCTTTTTGAAATTCCATGATATTAATCACATCTTTTCTGAACGGTCCCATGCTGTAATTGCACATTTTTTTGGGGAAATAAAATAAAATTCTTTTTTAGCAGTCGTTTTGGTTTTTTTATGCAACAATATATATATATATAAATTAATAACGTATTTTTTCATAAAATTGTTTATAAAAGTAGCAATTGTTTCTGTATATTTAAAAATCGTGAAAACTGTAATTAATGATATTTAGTAGTTAATCCTTGGAATTACAGTTGAGAAAATAACGTTTCTGATCGATATTGAGTTAGTAACTTCATTTTTTATATATTACTGCGCACATGAAGAAATTAAAAAGTGAGCCTATTGGTAAAGTTTCAAGAAATTTAATATTGAATTTTCTAAATAAAATCCTTCAAGGAAACAGCTGTAGACAGTGTAGACGATTATGAATATACTGATATGTATATAGCGAATTCTGGGTTTCGACCATTGTGAAGCCCTGGGATGGAAACAAACAAGCAATACGTACAGGGTACATTATTTCTAGGGCGGTCCAATATTGGAGGTATAGAAAGGAGATAATCCCAAACACGAATTTCATGGAATTTAGGCATCCAATTTTGTTGTACTTATTGTAAAAGTATCTCTCACTGCATTTAGTAGACTTGTGTTTACAATAAGTCGCCAAAAATTATTCTACTGTGACAGAACCTTGAAAATAGTCGTGCCTAAACATATTTAACGAATACTTGTAGACATGACGTGAAATGAAAGAGAATAGAACATAATTGATCAAGTTTGACGAACTTCATAACTTTTGGGGAATATTCTCTAATTTTTGTGAAAATTTTCAGAAGTTTGGAGAAAATTCCCTATTTTCTTAGGGAACATTCACTACGCTTTATTGGGTTTTTCGAATTCCATAACTTTTGGGGAATATTCTCTAATTTTTGAGAAAATTTTCAGAAGTTTGGGGAAAATTCCCTATTTTCTTGTGGAAATTTCACTACGCTTTATTAGGTTTTACGAATTCCATAAATTTTGGGAACATTCTCCAATTTTTGTGAAAATTTTCAGAATTTTGGGGAAAATTACCTATTTTCGTGTGAAAAGTTATTTTCCCTACAAATATGTGGAATTTTCCTGACCAAATCGTAGGGAAAATTCCCGAAATTTTTAACAGTGTAATTCAGGAAAATCTATTCGTACCACAATATGGAATCTTGGATTGAGAGCATTGAATCATCGTGAATGTGGTGCCATTGAAGCAGCAGACACACTTCTTGTACCGATAACAATACAACAATTAGGTGGATTATTGTGTATATGATTAGAAGTAAAAAATTAAAATTAATTAAAGATATCAAAGCCATGGACAATAATTCCACAGATATTTTCTGTCCTTCTGTTGTTGATGATTGGTATCTCAGTAGACCTAAACAATTGGATGCAACTAATCTGTATGTCTTCGTTAAGTGGTATGATTTAATAAAATATAAACCAAAGCGTGAGAATGTTATTTTTTACGAAGTAAGTGTACATTTGTACTTAAGAAAGAGAGAAAGGGGTCGTCTCATTAATCACGACAGATACAGCGCTGATCATGAACTGAAGAAGTTTTTTTTTCATTATTATTACTATTTCAGCGTTGGAGAGATATTCATAATATAATGAATGGTTTCCAAACATATACTGAATCATTCAGTTCAATGAATAATGAACTATCAGAAACATTACAGTATCACAAACGTTTAACTGAAATAAAAGAAGCATTCATTAATGTTCAAAGACGAATTGATCTTCAAAAACAACATATAGATAAAAATGAGGAAGATAACAAGCAATCGATACCTTCTGGTTGTGTGATTTTGGACGTGGATGAGGTTATGAAAGACTTACAGGATATGAGAAACAATGTTGATCATATCGATGTTCAAAGCATGATTGAAAATTTGAATTTAGGTCAAAATAGAGTATTTGAGAAAGTTAAAAAATGCATTCTTTCTGACGAAAATATTTTACGCATGTATGTAAGTGGTGAAGGTGTAACGGGGAAAAGTTATATTATAAAAACCATAACATGTTGGCTGAAAAATGAAACAGGTTAAGAGACAGCAATAACAGCACCAACAGGAATCGCCGAATTTAACGTTGATGGCTTAACCATTCACTGAATACTTCGTTTACCAGTTGAACATGCAAGTGCACCGAAATATGCGCCACTATCAAATATGGTATTGAAAATGATTAGAGAGGAGCTTCAAAATGTTTCCTTAATAATAATTAATCGAGGAAATTTCCATGATTTCTTATGTAATTTTTATGTACATACACAAGCGCCTTGAAGAAATTTTAGACACTGGATATGATGAAAATGGCTGGTTTTGAAAAAAAAAAACATATTTTGCTTTTCGGAGACTTATTACAACTTCCTCCGTTAATGTGGATCCAGTTTCAATTAAGATTATTGAAAAAAGGCTGAAAATATTTAGGTTCTTTAGCCACTTACAATTTCTGGACGGAACTATTTACCTATGAAGAATTAAGGATTACCATGAGACAGAAGTCTGATCCCATATATGCAAAAATATTATGAAATATACGAATTGGATTTATATCACAATCTGATACTAAAACACTAGAATCTCAATTAATTTCATTCAAGTCGAATAATTGTACACAGCATTTACAAGAATTATGTCAATTCATTAGTATTTAATCCTACGACACAGTAGTCTGTGTCAAAGAGACAAATAAAACATTAAACAAAAAATGTTTTGAAAAAATTCAATCTGATAATGATGATAATTCACGAACTGGAGGACTTTCTAATTTAATAATAATTAAAATTGGATTAAAAATTATGATTAGACAAAATATAAACGTTACTCCAGGACCTGTAAATGGGACAATAGGTACCGTTACTTCAATAACAAAAGACATAATGGACAAAAATATTGAAAGAGCTAAAATTAAGTTAACATCGGGAGAAGAGCATTTTATTGATCGTGTAATAGTGAAATTTCAAAAAAGCTGACAAGGCATTCGTCAACCGTAAACAATTTCCATTATGCCTCAGTTATGGATTAACTATTCACAAAAGTCAAGATTTAGGTTTGGAAAATACTATTATTAATGCCGGAAATAGCATATTCATTACCGGACAAACATATCTAGCACTTTCACGTATCAATTCACTTAAAGGACTGCACTTAATAAACTTTGACCCTTCAAAAATTAAGGCAGTCAAAATATCAATCCTAGAGTACAATATTCTAAGAGCAAAATTCAGAACAGATATTCAGTATACATAAGGCGAAAGAAGTCAATAACAAAGAAAACATATGATAGACTTTGGGCGGTTTTTGAAAATATTTTAGAAATTCAAGGACCAACAGATGAGTGCTTCGATAATAAATTCGCAATGAATGAATTCATGAATACAGACAATGTTTCATGTTACTCAAATGCTATGCTGCAATATATCTTTCAATTACACGTCCAATTTTAGCCGAAAAAAATTCAAAAGAACTTCGAACATTATTAAAGCAATATATTAAATCTTCAAACGAATTAACATCTGCATGTATGAGAGAAAATACTGACAAACGATATTGCCTCAGTAATAAAGTAGATGCAGGACTATTTTGATCCCACTTATTGATCAAATTTAAAGCGGTCGCAAATTCTGTAGAACACAATTTAAATGTACAACGATTGTGTAGTAATTGTAATTACAATTCAAAGATATTATGGAAACAATTTGTATTAGAAATACCAATGACAGAATGTTCAAAAAAAATATGCACCTTAACAGATCCAATAAATTCATATTTAAATAGAATTAACATAAGTGACAAATACTGTTCACAGTGCAGTGAACAAAAATGTTCAGAAAGAATAAGTGTACGAAATGTTAAATCGACTATTATAAGTCATATTCTTCAATTTAAAAAAAAACACAAAATAATCAAGCAAATAAAATTAAAACAGAAAGGAGCACTTAAAGAAAAAATTAAAATTGATGGTTAAATATTTCAACTTAATAATGCTTTACTACATCCTGGAGACAATGTTGAAAATGGTTACTATACAAGTATTCATAGACATGAGAGATGATATTGGATTGAAGCAGAAGATATGAAATGGAAACAAACAATGTGGCCACGAAATGCAACAAATATTTATATTACTTTTTTAGAGAGAGTTTTTGATTGAGACACATAACTCTCTCAAATTACAACAAAGTATTGAGAATTTTTATCTATCATTTATCACCTTACAAAATTTTACATTGTCATTATTTCCGTCAAATGAAAGAAAGTAATTGCCCTGACACTCACTGCGCTGGCGCAATATTATTAAAACTCATTACCGCATACTATCATAAGAGATTTAGTAATGTACTTTGAACATAACTATTAACACTTTGGAAACTTGGAAAATTGTGTTAGGACAAACGCCTTTTTGTGCTGTTCTGCGCAGTTCATGATAAGTATTATAAACATTTTGGAGACGTTTACTTACATTTAAAAACGTTACACACAAGTCTCTTTAGTATAACTAGTAGTCGTGCGCGCGCCAAGGCGCGCGCCTACTAATTTTTGTTATGAAAAAGAATAAACCAAATACTTATTTTTTCTATGTTATTTATATTTAATTAATGTTACAAAATATTCGTAAAAAAATAATTAGAAGGCACTACAGGATGATGTTGAAGCTAAAGGAGTAATGGATTTCTCATAATTTATTTGTAGGTAAATTCTGTCACCGTTATCATCTTGAAAAAATTGTGAATATAATTATAATTCAATTTATTATAATCGGCTCTTAAATTTGTTTAACACTTAACTTATTTATAAATTATATTGGCGTAATACATTTTTTATTTTATCAATTAAAAGAAATATTATTTATAAAATAAATTGTGAATTATTCGTTTTAACATGTATATGAGCATATAAATTTCAAATTGATAAATACTGCGAATAATATTAATTTTCATTATTATATAAGCTTTACAAAGTTTAAAAAAATGAATGATACATATAATAGTGGCAGTAATTACCAATCTTTCAGTTTTCAAGAAATATGATAACAAATTTTTAAATTGTCTATTTGCTCCGCAATTATTGCTGTTTATACTCTATAGTAATCCATTCGCCACTAATATTTTATTATGCATTAAGAGATGTGGTGAATTTTTTTCATGAAAAATTAATTTTCTAATTTTTATCATAAATGATGCACGTTATTACGAAAAAGTAAAATGTATTTTAGTATAACTTTTTTATACATAAACATTTTTGTGTGAACATTTTTATCGTATCTGTTGTTTACGTCAAAATGATTAAATTCTTTTATTATAAGAAGAAAATTATCCTGTCGATAGAACTTTCCAGGCCTTTATAAACGTTACAGTATCTTTCTTATTAAAAACTAAATTAAACAAAAACTTTTCAAACAATATATTTTTTTTCCTTCTGCGAAAATCTGTCAATTTGTTATTCTTCAAAAAATCTATAGTGGTTGATAAATTCGTGTTTTTAATTGGAAAATAGTGTCTTTAGTGTCTTTTTTTCAAAATAGTAGCAAAACAGCGTCATCGCTTGAAAAAAGTGTCAAATAGTGTCAATAGTGTGTTTTGAGCCCGAGGCCTGAATTTGTAGTTTATTATTCTAAGGGCGGCTACAGCCTAATTTATTTAAGAATAGTGACCTATTCAAACCGAAAAAAGCAGAGAAATTGCCCTACAAAAAACGTCGGATTGAAAATAATTCGAAAGTATTGTATTTTGAATGCGAAGTTGTCTAAAAGCAGATGTCCAGAGAATATCTCGGGAGTGCGCAGCAATAATTTTTAATTCGACGTTTTTTGCAGCAAGACTCATTTCTAATCCAAAAAGTGACTTAAAGTAAATATGTGCATCAATAGTGTGACTGATGTTCTTTTGGATTTGAAAGCATTTCGAAAAATTAAATTCATAAAACTTCAAAGAATTAAAGTTAAAATTTAAAACATGGAAATAAATTGGAAAAAATTTTAAACTCCAAAAAATGTAATTGATTTTAGTAATTTTAAAATGATTTTGGAAAAATACAAGGGAATTCAAAAGAATTTTATTGAATGTTGAAGAATTCAAAATGAGGTTAAAACACTTCAAGACGAATTAAACACAAACTGAAAAAAATATCCATTGAACAGAATAGAATCATTGATTTAATTCAAAAGAATTCAGGTAAATCAACAAAATTCGAAAGACATAATAAAATAATTCTGAATGAATGAGTAACAATTCAGGGTGAATTCAAATTAATTGCAAAACATATTTGAAAATCTCTACAAATCTGTGAAAACCTAAAAAACCCCTCACTTCTTGTTAATGAATTTCTTAAAGTACAGTGAAATATTATAAAATCCCGTGAAATTATATGAAATTTTAAAGTATTTTCTTGAATCCTGGAAAATTTTTGAAAATACCTTGGGAGCTTTTAAAATCCATTAAAATCATTGAAATCTTCGGAAATCGCATAAAATTCATTTAAATATTCTAAAATATATTGAAACCTCGCAAGTCCTATGAAATAGTTTCATATATTCCAAAGTTGTAAACAAATTCTTTAAACTCTCAGAAAAATTTGTTCATTCCTCTTAAAGTCATTCAAAGCCTTTAAAATTCCATAAAAAATTAATAATGTCTTGAAAGTGCATTAAAGTCTTTAAAAATAGTTTATAATATTTTAAATCATTTCAAATCCTATTAGGTTACCGAAATAAATTCAAAATTGCTTGAAATCTTTTGATATACCCTAAAACCTGGCATAGGTCCTATTAAATCGATCTATATTTTCGAAATTTTAGAAAACTCTTCGATACAATACCCCATGCAAATTTTGTCAAATCTCTTGAAAATGCTTTAGAATCTTTTTAAATACTCTAAAATATTTCAAATCCTCTGAAACCAATTGAACATTCCTTAGAATCTTTTGAAATACTGTTAAAGTTATCAAATCCTTTCAAACCTTTGGAAATCAATTGAAACATTTTAAAGCTCTTGAAAATGCTTTAGATCTTCTAAAATACCATAAAATAATTCAAATCCTATGAGTAACATTAAATTACTGAAATCAATTCAAAAATTCATAGGATCTTTCAAAATACCCTAAGATATTTAAAATCCTTCACAATATTTTAGAACTCCTTGAAATTTTGTTAACTCTTCAAAATCCCTTGCAATTTTTAAAAGCACCATAAATTATTTCCAATCCTTTGAAACTCTTTCAAATTATTGAAATCCTTTAAATCTTTAAAAATCACTTGAAACTTTTTAAAGCTTACGAAAATGTCTTGACATATTTTAAAATACTCTTAAAGTTCTCAAATCCTTTACCATTTTTTTAAATTCCTCAAAATTATTGAAATCTCTTGGAAATGCTTTGGAGTCTGTTAAAATATCCTAAAATATTTCAACCCCTTTAAAATCTGTTGGCATTCATTGAAATTATTGACATCTCTTTCAAATGCCTTGGATTCTTTTCAAATGCCCTAAAATATTCCCAGTCTTCTTTTTAAATTCCTTCATATTATCAAAATAAAAAAAAATTCCTTGGAATCTTTTAAATTACTCCAGAATATTGCAAATCCTCTGAAATCAATTAAAGTACTGAAATCAAAT
>CAKNYM010048053.1:57012-83382 GCA_932195095.1 Andricus curvator
TAAAATATTTCAAACCCTTTAAAATCTGTTGGCATTCATTGAAATTATTGACATCTCTTTCAAATGCTTTGGATTCTTTTCAAATGCCCTAAAATATTCCCAGTCTTTTTTTTAATTCCTTCAAATTATCAAAATAAATAAAAAATTCTTCGGAATCTACTGAAATTATTTGAAATATTTTCCCACAATATATCAATTTTAAATCTTTTAGAATCAATTGAAATTTTTTAAATCCTCTGAAATCCTATTAAGTTAGTGAAATCAATTAAAAATTCTTTAAAATATTTTATAATAAGTAAAAATATTCCAAATCCTTTGAAATCTTTTGAAATTCCTTGCAATTATTTGAAGATCTTGAAAATTCCTTTTGGATAAAAAAAATACCTTATAGTCTTTGAACTTATTCTTTAAAATCCCTTCAAATTATCAAAATCAATTTCTTAAAGTATCGGTGTTTTTTTAATAGCAGTGCTCATTGAGAGCTTAAAAATTCTTAATTTGAATATCTTCTTAAATTATAAAATGTTTGATCTGTAGACATACACAGATCTCTGACATACTTCTATTCAAACCGAAAAAAAAAAAATTATTCGAATGTGTCACTATAAGGAAATGGAGATTTCAATCATATAGGGAAAGTAGAACTGAAACGTACACGAGTTTCACAAATGATATTTAATATGATAAATATATAATTAAATCATGATAGAAATCACAGTTACAGAGCGTAAAAATGATTAATTTGAAAATTTATTGTTTGCGTAAACAGTTTAAAAACAGACTACCATCACAATTGAGGTTATGGTTCATTACTTCTTTTACAGACTTTACCGTGCAATCGTTGGCAACACTGAGCCAACGATAGAATGGCGCTTATTGGTTCTAGTTCGCATCCTCATTGGGAATTCAAATACGGGCGCGTACTACAGCCTATCAACTATATTACAATTCAAACATGCGCATATAAAGGCGACTCAGTTAGCATCACTGATTTCAAATGCAGCACCACACACAGACACACACTACTGTTGAATATGAGCGGCCTACAGCAAGCAAACGTTACCACCGTGTTACTCTCGAAAATCGTCAGAATCGAAAACGACAATATCGTTTAGAGATTTTATATTAAGGACTAAGGAAAATTTTGATTCATATCACGGAAAATTTTTAATCATTCTTCATAACATTAATTTTCATAATGTCTATACACGGAGTACTTCATTACATCAGGCAATGGCCACGTATTATGATAAGAAAGAAATCAACACAGAGCAAAGAAAATGTAAATTTGGAATTAAGACGCGCTAAAAAAATATGTATATATATGTCTTAGGCATTTAGAAGTTTCGGGTAGTCTGCCGACTGAGTGTGCTCAAAAAAATTTCGGACGAAATACTCAACTGCCGTCAAAGTGCCTGATTCATTCAGGCATTAAGAAAAATACTAGGCCATTCTTCAAAACCGCGTGACGCATTTAAGGCAATCAGAAGAAAATAACAATAAAGTATTAAAACTTCAAATCGCTATGAAACGTATCCTAAGGAATATTTGAAATTAGGAATATTGTAAAATATTTTTTAGATGTCGCTACTAAGGGCTCAACTACTGCGCCCTCTTCTGAACCGGAAGGCAGTCTCATTTGAGCTGCTTTACGCATTGTATCACGATCTTTCGATATTTAATAATAAATAGTTACTAATGTGCATAAGTGCGCCTTATTTAATCCGCTAACCATCCCTCACAGTTGCAGAAGTGGGGTCGATCAGTCGGTCCACAAATTTTCGGATTTTTTTTGCCTGTTGAGACTTTTATCGCGGTCGTGGTTGTTAGCGTCCCCAACGCGCGCGAGGCTTTCCGGCCATTATAACTTGGAAAATGATGTATTTCGGTATAAATGCACATTTGAAAGTAACACATCTGGTTTAGGAACGATAAGTGCCGTATCAGTCTGGATATTACGCGAGTTTTAAGTGAAAATCGGATGATTTATGAATCTCCGAGCATAAGTGCATCATTTCTCTTTGTTCTGGCTGCGTGTGTCCATCGGAATCGGAAAAGTGCATTTTTCGTGATAAATGCACGAAAAAAGAACTACGATCGGTCGTAGGATTATCAGTGAATCAGTTCGCGTTGCATTTCGCGAGTTCTAAGCCGTAATTCTAAGAGTTACTCAGGCATCGATTTCAAATAAATTTATCGATAAAATGGCCGAGACATCGGATTTCCCTCCAAACGCGTCGTAGTTCTTAAGAAGAATGCGAGTGGTGCTGCTGCTACCAGCAGCTAACCAGTGGCGTACCTATTCCATAGTTTATGAACTCAACGTGATCACTGACGCGCTGCTTTGCTATTAGTAGACCAGTGCCGTGTCTATTCGGGAGTTTACGAACCTAAAAGCGGGCACCTCGTACATTTGAGTTATTTTCGGATCAGTGCCGTGTCTATTCAAGAGTTTACGGACTTAAAGGCGGGCACCTCGAACATTCGGATAATTTTCATCGAATAGAGATTTTTGTGATTGAGTCAAAATGAGTTGTAGTGACGACGTTGAGGATGAATTACCAACCGTGGATCCGAATAGGTATACGGTCGTTACTTTGAAGGAGTTGCTACGAGAACGTAATCTCTCGACGGCAGGAAGTGCAGCAGCAATGATCAAGAGACTCTCAATTTATTGGAGGAATGTTAATGAAAAAGTACAGGGAATATCAATTCTTTGCCATCAAAAATGTTTTACTACGCCCTAAAATTAATTATTTACTGTAAGATTTCTTGTTAATGTGGAATTGAAATTCAAATTTATTTCAAATAGTTCCAGATTGGTATACGCAACATTTTATGTCAAATTCATCCATTTTCAAATCCTAAAGGGCTAGTATATATTTTGGAAAAATAAATCATACTACACCCAGCACTAACCTTTATCGATTAATCTTACATAATATTTATTAATAGCGCCTATATAAAAGTTTCAGAAATTCATCCAAAGTTCATTATAAAGACAGGCCCGCCAAATGTGCATTTGCAAGAAATGTTTGTAATTACAAATGCTGTAATTCATATTATTATTAATATTGAAGGTATTCTACTTGTGGTACACGACTAATGAACATATCAAAATCTATTAATGATAAAAATCTTTTATTCACTAACAGTATTTGTCGAATTTTAGTGATCCCACAACATTCTATTGTGAAATATTTATGACTCCTTACATATATATTTCTACTATAATTTTCTATTTATTGGTAGTAAGAATATATTATTAGGCGGCGTTATTTTACCCTCGTTTCTTGCAAGGGTTTGTTTTGTTTGATTCATAGGAATACAATTTCTATGCCATGGAATTGTTTATTTATACATAGTAACCAATTTGGCCCATAAAAAAATAGTAAAACGCACAGACTTTATGTAAATATATTCCTTGGCAACACTTACCTCGAATCTACGGACTTCCATGTCTCTAAATGATATGCGAAGTGCTTCAAATCCAACAGACTGGGCGAAAATGATTGCGTAAAGAAATTGGAAATAGCATTGTGTTAGCGGGTATATAAAAAAACTAGATTTCCGCTAATCTTAAGGGACTTTTTTCTCACTGTTTTTCAACTTATTTCTAATGAATTAAAAAAAAATTTTAATGATGTTAGAATAAATATTAGATATTAATATAACTATCTTTTATCGAGTTTTTCCTAAATTAATTCAAATCTACGATTGTTTCTCATAATTTGTGTTTCTTTACTAAACACGGTATTCTTTTACGTTTATACTACAGCGCAAAATGAAATATCTGCGACGATATATACAATTTCAATTGTTATATTTTTCATATCTTCAAATTCTGTCGCTTTATTATATGCCTCTCTCGAAGTTGTGAAGCTTTTGAAATACATGCTCGTTTAATTTTATCTCTTGCAAGATTTATGCAACTGGAAAATCGAGTACCAGACAATCTTACTATGATATTCTGAAGCATTGATTTACAAAACGTTCTCATTGAATTGCGGATCCGGTACAGCTAAGCGTACAGAGCAGGGGAAGTACATGAAATAAAAAAAATGTATATGGGAGATGGAAAAAGAGACTGAAAACTGTAACGAGGAAAGCTACGACGGGAATTAAGAGGAACTCTACCAGGTTTAGTATATTGAACGAGCAAATTTTTGTAAATGTCTGTTTCGATATATGAAGGAACGTTGTACATTTTAATCCTACAGACTTAATTAATTAAGAAAGTTCTCCGTTACGTATACATTTTTTTACCTTGAGTCATCGTTAGTATTTATTTATTTAATTAGAAATAAAAAATAATAATGTTATTGATAATATCTTAAGGATTCAATTTTTCTTTCTGCTTTATATCAGGTGAGTGAAAAATATACTTTATGAATTCAGATTTAGGCAATCTTTTTATAGCGCATCAAAAATTGCCTTTGGGATTCATATATCTAAAATTGAAGGGCGGAAATGCTAATAGTGTTAAGTGTCACTTTTTTCCAAATGCGTTTTTTTTCATGAAATTATTTTCTAGACTTAGGCGAGCACTAACGTAGTTGCGAAATTGCGATTCGACCAAAAATTTTTTTCACAGCAATTCTTGAAGTTCGTCGCTTTTTAAGTTCACCACCTGTGGTATTCCAATTTCTCTGAAGTCCAGTGAATTCTTATGGGAAATCTGTTTCTTGTTTTAAACAAGCCCGGTTTTAATAAACTTCTTAGGCCTTATGCTCCACCTACCGTCGATCTGACCAACTTTAGCGTTGTCTAGTTGACGAGGTATATAGAAGATTTCACTCCAAGGTCGAAATTGTCGCGAGTAACAGTTTTTCGAACGCATCGCAATGCCTACACCTCTCTAGTGTAACATTGACGAAATCAATTTTTTCAAACAAAAGGGAAATCTGCACACAGGTATGAATCTTCACTCCTAAAAAAACAATTTGCTATGAAAACCTTATTGAAATAATATTGATTGCAGCTGCTGGCGAGAGGCTGGTTACTGAGATTTCATGTGACTCCAGACAGTTCCTCTGGGGGTCAGTAGGAATCTCTCGATTCGGAATCTCTGTCGTCCACTGCTTGGCCGGCATGGCGCGGGGGGAGAGAGCGCGGCACTGCGTTAGAATTTCGAGTAAAAAACAGATTCTCGCGATACAAACAGAAAGGCAAAGTTTGATTACTAAAAGAAAGGAAGTATACAACCCTTGCATGAATATTTGGACTAAAGTCATACCCTAGGGATACTAACTAGGGACTAGACTGCTGCGCTTAGAAAAATCCTATAAGTTAAAAATTACGATAGAAGATTTCGCAAAAAATATTTCTAGACAGTCAATCCTGCAAGGGCAGTTTTTGTTGCAACGACAAAAAATAACGATCAAAATAAAATTACTCTGAAACAATTGTCAGGGATCATAATTTTAAGCTCAACTGCCGTACTTCAGGAAATGAAATGATTCCGGAGAATAATAAGAACATACTATTTCTTTTACTGACACACTTCTTCAGTAGGTGCGTTTGGATCATGCCCCAGAAACCCACCTCTCAATTAGAGGAATATAAGCCATTTTTCTCTCTATCCCGTTCTCAGAGAGATCAAAGATTTTTTGCAATTATCAAGTTCTTGGAGCCCCATAATTTTTTTATCAACTTTTTACCAACCATCCCTTACAGATACACTAATTTGTATTTACTTGGAAGGATGCTAGCATTTTTTTCAACCCTACTTTTTCATCCCCCCAAAAATAAAAAAATTACAAAAAATACAATAAGGCGAAATTCTACAATTTTCTTTCACAAAATTATCTTATTCGATGCACAAAAATCGCTCAAAAACTTTTACCCCCCTATCTAGTATGTAACACACTTCAATTCATTCCCCAACACTTACAAAATTCACCCAAATACAATTATTCTAAAGTCTGGAATTTTCTTTCACACCATTGTTTTATTAGGTGCGCAAAGATTGCTGAAATGTTTCATCTCCCTACCTAATGTGGAAGACACTCCAATTCATCCCTCTAAAAACTAAAAAATCACCAAAAATACAATAATTCGAAAGTCTAAAATTTTAATTCACAAAACTATTTTATTCGATGCACAAAAATTGCTCCAAAAGCTTAACCTCCCTCTAGCTAATGTGTAACACACCCTGATTCATCCCCTTACACTTACAAAATTCAACAAAAATACAATAATACGTAAATCTGAAATATTCTTCTAAAAAATTATTTCACTCGGCGCACAAACGTGGCCCAAAAAGTTTCATCCCCCCAGCAAATGTTGAAGACAACGCAGTTCATCCCCTAACACTTAAAAAATTCACCAAAAATACAATAATTCTGATGTCAGCAATTTTTTTCACAAAATTATTCTATTCGATGCACAAAGATTAACCAAAAAAAGAAAATTGCAGACTTTCGAATTATGTATTGTATTTTTGGTGAATATTTTAAGTGTTAGGGGTTGAACTGGGGTGTGTTCCATATAAGCTAGGGGGATGAAACTTTTTTGGCTTGAGCTGGTTTGAGGAATAATTTTTTTTGTTTTTTTTTAGTTTATCATGAACATTGCAAACTTCAGTTTCATAATAAGAAAGATCATACGATTTGCGAAGCAATAAAAGATTTTGGCCCTACTGATTTTTTCTTCAACTCAATGATTCAGGAAATGATATCCTAACATCTTCTAGAAACCACTCTTGCAGTGAGATCGATTAAAATTTAATTTAACGGGTTTTAGAAATATTTCTTCATCCCCTACTAAGAAAGAAAGAAAAATTTACGAAGTAATCAAACTTTTTGATCCCATTGATTTTTTAACAAGTTAAAGACCCAGAAGGTAATATTAAAAAAATATAAAAATATATAAAAAAATATAAATATTCTAATATCCTCAAGAAATCTCTCTTGCAGTGATATCGATCGAAATTTAATTTAAGGGGTGTACGAACTATTTGTTTATCGTCTACTAAGAAAGAAGGACAAATTTCTCAAGTAATACAATTTTTTCACCGCACTGATGTTTTAAACGATTTAAGGACCCAGGAGATGATACACTAACATCTTCAAGAAACCACCTTTGCAGTAAGACAGATCAAAGTTTAACGTAAGGGGTGTTGTAAATTTTTGTTCATCTCCTATTATGAAAGAACGACAAATTTGCGAAGCGATAAAAGTTTATGGCCCAATTTTTTTCAATAATCTCAGTGACCCAGGGGATGATATGCTAACATCCTGTAGAAACCACTCTTGTACTGAGATCAAACAAAAATCAATTTAATGATGTTAGAAATATTTGTTCAGCCCCTACTAAGAAAGAAAGAACAATTTTCAAAGCAATAAAAGTTTAGAATCTTACTGATTTGTTTTTTAATTTAATGACCGAAGGGATGATTTCCTGACAACCTGAAGAAAGCACCCTCACTATGATATCGCTCGTAATTTCTTTTTAGGGGGTTTAGAAATATTTGTTAGTCTCCTCCTAAGAAAGAAGGAACAATTTTCGAAGTAATAAAAGTGTTTTATCCTATTGATTTTTTTAACAATTTAATGACCCAAGGGTTGATATCCAAAGTTCCTGTAGAAACCACCCCTTCACTAAGAGCGATAGAAATTTTACTTAAGGGGAGTTAAAAATATTTATTTATCACCTACTAAGAAAGAGCGACAAATTTCCGAAGTGCTCCAAGTTTATGGCCCCACTGATTTTTGCAGAAACTCAATGACCCAGGGCATGATATCTTAACATCTTCAAGAAACCACCCTTGTAGTAAGATTGATTGAAATTTACTTTAAGGGGTGCGAGAAATATTCGTTCATCCCCTACTAATAAATAACGAAAAATTTCCGAAGTGATAAAAGACCTAATTCGGCTCTCACTTGTCTTTTTAAAATTAATGCCTAATTTGTGTACAAAAGAATAGCGATGTTGGTGAGACATTGCGCTCTAAATGTTTGAATTGACTCGCCATTTTCTATCATTTGAAGCGCTCGGGTATTGTCGTCGTCTGCGACGTGGGTGACGCCTGCGTATAAATCAAAGTAATGTAAACAATAACTATGTCTTTTCTATACCTTCCTTTGTTTCGATGATTTTCCATGCTTTTCTCAGATGCGTCTAAACCTTGATAACAAACACATTTCCAGTTTCTTTCAGTGCAGAGTATTTAATATTTTGTTTCGTTTTTATTAATCATTGCATAGTTTTAGTGTTCTGTTTCCTTTTTGTTAGATTCTATAATAGTTTTAGCGCTTTGTTTCGAATTTTTCGTACTTTATTTTTGTACTTAAGGACACAGGATTCCTTATACAGTGCAGGAATATTACGATATGTTTTATTTGTATGGACTGTTTAATGGTAATCCTCACGAGGCAGCCGCGGAATGTGCTCGACGATTTCCTGATCGACAGAATGAACCATGTCATCGCACGATTGTAAGATTGAGTGATCGATAGCTTCGAACAGAACAGTTAGCTGAGGAGATACGAGACGGAATTGGTGCACATCCCAAAGGGCGAATCGCAAATCGCGACGACAGAATTCTGCAAGAAATTGCAACTGACAGGAATTCTAGTTGCAGATTAATCAGTCGGAATTTGAATGTCTCAAAAAGCACTATTCACAGGAAACTTAAAGCAAATAATCTGTATCCGTTTCATCTCACGAAGGTTCACCATCTTGAACCTGGAGACAATGCATCCAGAATTCAATTTTGCCAGTGGATCTTGCAGAATGAAGAAGTAGTCCCTTTAATTTTTTGGGGAGACGAATCCTTATTTACTAGAGAAGGAATGTTTAACGTAGACAATCAACACGTCTGGGAGCATGAAAATCCTGATGCTAGCAGAGAACGTGGTTTTCAAAGAAAATTTTCGATAAACGTCTGGTCAGGAATCATTGGGAACAAAATCATTGGCCCATACATTCTGAATGGCACTCTAACGGTAAGTTCATAACATTATGAAATATTGAAAAGTTTACGAGGTAATGAAAGCAAAAAGTGCATTGAAGAATCCTTCTGCATTTTTTTGTTACGAAAATTTTAAATATTTATAACAACAGAAATTTTGAACATTATATGGCAACGGCCATACCACGCTGGAAACACCAGTTCCCGTTAGATCACTGAAGTTAAGCAGTGTTGGGCGCGGTTAGTACTTGGATGGGTGACCGTCTGATACTACTGCGTTGCTGTTGGCGACCGTGGGTGTGGTGAGCCCACACTTGTAGTTATTTACTACAAGTTATCAACCTAGAAACACTACCCGAATCGGGTAGTGTCACGCTTACCCCTAGAGGCTCGCCGAAAGGGAAATAGCTTAATGGTATATATAAAAAGACAAGTTTGGCAGTTAAAAATTGTACAAATATCAAAATTTTAGCCTCAAAATTACTTTTTCGAAGATACATAATATTATTTAAACCATCCTTATTTGTTTAAGCTTGGCCTAATCCATGAATGTGATTAGTGAGTTATTCAATTTTAGTTGCTATTTATTGTTTAAACAATTTATAATTGTTCAAATGCAACTTTGGAAAGGAAAAGGGTAGAGAAACGTTTTTTATGCTTTTTTCAATAAGTTCCATTACTTTCTCCTAATTTTTAGATTTCTTAACATACTGCTATTTGTTAAAAACAATTTTTATTTGTTTTAAAAAATGATTATCTCATAATATCGCAAATTGGTAGTACTTTCTGAATACTACGGCCGAATTAATAAATGTGAACACCTATTTCTGAACATATTCGTTATTTTTTATTATTCTTATGTATGTGAAAATTTGCTTTTTAAGTAATACGCATATACCAGGATTACTTTAGAAGCAAATTTTTGCATACATAAGAACAATGAAAAATAAACAAATATGTTCAGAAATAGATCTTAATTAGGCCATAGTATTCAGAAAATACTAACAATTGGCGATATTATGAGATAATAATTTTTTTAACAAATAAAAATTGTTTTTAACAAATAGCAGAATGTGAAAAAATCTAAGAATTAGAAGAAAGAAACTAATTTACTCTGCACATTTATAAATTAGGCCAAGGCATTCTAAAAATACCATTGATTCGCGATATTACAAGATATGAAATTATTTAAACAAATAAGGATTGTTTAGACAATATAACGCATCTTGAAAAAAGTAATATTTAGGCTAAAATTTTGATACTTGGTAAAAAACTAGCATAAAAGTTCGATTTTCTAGCTTTTTCCGTTAAAAAGTTGGATTTAAACAAAAATAAATTGTTTAAACAATAAGCAAACTATTAAAATACAAAAATGTTATTCCTCAAGTTCATTAAATAGACCATAGTATTGACGAAATACCCATTATTCGCGATATTATGGAAATAAAATTGTTCGAATAAACATGAATTGTTGGAACAATTTAAAATTGATTAAGAAATACATGACATCTTGTAATTTATTTATTTATGAGGATGTATGAAAAAACAATTAGAAAAAAGTAATAATTAGGAGCAATGTTGCGAAAAATTCTTAGTGCACTTGCATGGGATAGTTTTTGGGGGACCATGAAAGGGGCTCAGGGGGGTTGAAATTAATAATAATTGATGGATTCGTATTTCTTGCAAAGTTTGCATGAGATCATGAAAGCATAACCTGTACTTTATTATAGACTTTCATGCTTTGGACGGAATTTATAAAAATTTGTTCAATTTCTCACATTTTTGGGAACCTAACAAAATGGGGGGGGGGGGTGAAAGAAATCCGTCACGTTTGTTTTTTTGGGCTTTAGTGCACTAAAAATACGAGTTCTCGTCGGATCACTATTAGTTAAGCAGCGTTCGTTGCGGTTAGTACTTGGATGGAACAACTTCACTGTTGCTGTCTGTACTTCTGTATCAAAGATGTGACTAATCATGTGTAATATTGAATACCATCGCGGTTTTATGAGTCTGAAGTTCGAAAAGTTTACAAGAAACGAAAAAATTGAAAATTAAATTATTGAAAAGTCGAAATTTTTCACTGCTTATGGCAGTATTTCATGCCAAAAACATCCCAACAAAGTTTCATCCCTCTAGTGCATGTGGAACCCACCCCAAATGAACCCCAAAGGTTTCCCAAATTCAATAAAATGACACTAATTTCAAAAGTCAAAATTTTTGCAATAATTACTGCAGCATTTCATTCCAAAAGCACCTTCAAATAGATTGATTACTCTAGTGCATGGGGAATGCCCCCCAAATCAACCGCTTAATTTAAAAAAAATGTGGTGAAAATAGACTAATTTGAAAAGTTGCAATGCTTACAATGATTAATGCAGAACTTCATGCCAAAAGCACCACCAACAAGTTCAATCCCTCAACTACATGTAGAACCCACCCCAAATAAATCCCTAAAGTAAACAAAAATCGCTAAAAATACATTAATTTAATAAGTCAAAATTTTTGTAATGATTTCTATAGCATTTTATGGCAGAAAACCCACTAAAAAGTTTCATCGCTGTGGAGCATGTGTAATACGCTCCAAATCAACCCCGTAGGTTTAAAAAATTCCATACCAAAACACTAATTTAAAACAACAAAATCCTGCAATGATAACTGCAGAATTTCGTTTCAAAAGCACCTCGAAAAACTTTCATACCTCTATTGCACGTGAAACCCACCCCAAATCCACCCCTCGTGCTACAAATGTTCGGTAAAAGTACAGTCATTTAAAGAGTCAAAATGTTTGCCAAATTAACACCTTAGGATTGAAAGACTGTATAAAAATACAATAATTTGAAAAGTAACAATGTTTGCAACCCGTGCAGAAATTTCGCTGTGGACCCGACCGGGCCCAGACTCGTTCATATTGGGCCCTGATTTGGAAATCGAGTCAGGGCCAGACTCATCATGAAACACGTAGCCACAGTGGAGCCATGTCTAGGGGCCCGATCAAACACCCGAACTGCCCCCGGTCTGGCACCTATGAATTACCCGAGTCTAGCCACATTATAAATAATGAAAAATGGTTACTTTGACCTTTGCTTCCGATTACCGTACCAGTCTTTTGCATTCCAGAAGACGGTGCTCATGTGGGACAGCACTTCCTCTTCGGTTGCATTGAATTTATCTCGAACAAGATCTAGAAAGAAATATTTTAAAACTATAAACGTAGAATTCGAAATATTACCTCAAAATTGCAACTATTTGTTTTACAATAAAGTGCGACTGAGCGAAAACATATCAAATAATGATTTTTTCTGACTAAAATGAGGAAATCGAATGTTCAGGTTAGGACTTGGATCCAGTACAATACAATTAAATATACCATAAAATTTTATAATACCATAAAAGACTTACCTTCGTTGATTTCTTTTTCATCACGTAAATACGGAATTTTGCTGATAGCACGATGTTTGCGAACTCGAGGTGTGCTTCTCACTTTTGGCATTTATTATTAATGTGTTGAAAATATATTATACGGTCGAAAACTCACAGCACATTTGCAACACAACACCACGAAGGAAAACAAAAATTAAGGTTATGTTTGTGGTTATATTACATCTAGCGCATATGGCTTAAAATGGCGCTGCGAAGCGTCTATATGACGTCACAGTACATAGCCCGGTATGGTACGAGTCAGGGCCACAGAATTCTTCCTTTCGGGACCAGATAGTACACATCGGATCAGGCCCTAGTCGGTAATCGGTAATATATATGGCGATTTCTGTACGGGAATGATTAGTGCAGCGGTTGATTTGGGGTAGGTTCGACTTGCATTAGCGGGAAGAAACTTCTTTGTGGTGCTTTTGACATAAAATGCTGACATAATCAGTAAAAATATGTTGACTTTTCAAATTAGTGTCACCTTACTGAATGTTTAAAACTTCTAGGGTTGATTTAGGATAGATCTCACATGCACCAGATAGATGTAACTTGCTGGTGGTGCTTTCGACATGAAATTCTGCATTGAGTTTAAGATGCGCCATAGGGCATAAACTTTTTATTAATGCTTTTGGCAGGAAATGCTGCAATAATCATTGCAAACATTTTGACTTTTTAAATTAGTACTGAAGGGATAAAACTTTTTGGTAATGCTTTTGGCATGAAATACTGCTATAATCAGTGAAAACATTAAGACTTTTCGAATAATGAATTTTTTCATTTGTGCGGTTTTTTAAACGTTGCAAACTTCAAACTCACCACAGTTTTAAAAGTTACTTGATTGTCTCTTGTTTTCTATGTGAAGTAATAGAAAACATATTGAATCAATTGACTTCTAAAACTAAAGATAAAACCCCATGTTTCTGGGGCGGCGAACTAACAATAACGAAAATACCTTTTTGTCCGACCCCCCTTGAAAACGCGCCATTGCATGCACGTGAGGCATTCGTAATGTGGCCGCTTCCAGCCCAGTGACGTTCGCACATGCGCACTCCGCCGCCGGGCCAACATAAAACTTTACGCCCGCTACAAAACACTTTACGCCCGCTATATAACACTTTACGTCCGCTACATAAAACTTTACGGCCGCTACACATAATTATCTTTATCTTTAAAAAAATTGTATTGCTGCACCCCACAGTCTCTCTTCTGCAAAGCACGCTACTTCTTTCTTTCACTTATAATCTAAAATTGTCAAGTACACCAAACATCCTCCATCTGCTTAACATGATTGTTTTCAAGAAGGGTAGGACAAAAAAGTATGGTGTGTATGAAGGGCGTACGGCTGTTTTGCCTCGTGCGACTTCCGACCTCGCTTCGCTCATGCGGCAAGTTCACAATCGTCAAAATAGCCTTTTTTACGCCCTCGATACACAATATAATATTACAGGGCGCTAGAGTACACCTAGGTACCAGTTATGTAACTTTAAGAGAAACATTCACTTCTTTTTCTCAATTGTACTTTTTTCTTAGCCGAGGATATTATGCGCTTCTGTTCATAATGTACAAATTTGTATTTCGAAATCCTCGTGATAATTAATTTTCAAATTTATTATTTAGGAATAAAATAACGGTAAGAATATTTCTTCCCAATAAGAAATTACCAAGACTTAGATTGGCGCAATATTGGACCAAGCTTGGGGTGTCAACGCCTTGTGCGCGGCCAATGTTCGTCAATCATTGGGCCAATGATACATTTCTCAATTGGCTTCTATTAAGTATTACATGTTTAAAATTCATAACGATTCGGTAGGGCGCACAAAAACTAGCCTTCCTGACAGACACCCTTCCAGAACTTTTGGAAGATGTTCCACTTGCTGTTCGCCAGGACATCATTTTCCAACACGATGGATGTCCAGCTCATCGATCCGCAGCAGTTGTTCAATTTCTAAATGAGCAGTATAGCGAACAGTGGATTGGATACAAAAGAATAAATCAAAGGCACATTCGGTGGCCAGCAAGGCAAAATTTGCATTTTCATATGTGAAAAAATTAATAGATCATTTGACTCTCTTTTTGTTCTTTGATTAATAAAGAAACTGATTGATTGTCATATAATTACATTCCTAAGAAAATTATAATGTCATTTCCAGATCTCCTGATCTCACACCATTGGACTTCTTTTTCTGGGGGCACATGAAAGATGTCGTTTATAAAGATCCACTTCCTAGAGATGAAGACAAAGCGGAAATGAAAGTAATTTTACGACTGTATGGGGCAGTAGCGATGTTAGAAGACGAATTAGTAAAGAGGTCTACGCAAAGTGTTTTAAAACGAGCTCAAGCTTGCTTGGATGCTGCATGATTCCAATTCGGGCAATCAATCAAAAGGATTCGTTTTGCAGTAGAAGACCAGGAAAACATAGTATAAACTAGCTGTGAGTTCGATCTCTGATGTTTCCACTTTGTTTGCATTTACAATTTTATGGTACTCATTTAACTTCCTCATAGAAAGTCAAAATAAAAAAATAAGAATAGGTCAATC
This sequence comes from Andricus curvator, assembly GCA_932195095.1. Lineage (NCBI taxonomy): Eukaryota > Metazoa > Arthropoda > Insecta > Hymenoptera > Cynipidae > Andricus > Andricus curvator. Next base: position 71,894 of record CAKNYM010048053.1, read on the forward strand.
AAAATGTCTCGAATTAAGGAGCCTTTTCTATTCTTGCTTGAGCTTTCAATTATGTAAATGAAAGAAGTTTTTCTGTTCAAAACAGACTTCTCAAATTATATGAATTACCATAACTTCCTCACTGTTCGATACAATGCCCTGAGAAAAATGAATTAGACAAACTAGATAATAGAATTAAATAATAATACACCGTATAGAAAAGTACATTAACGCGCAGGGCCGCATTTAGGGTTGTGGGGGCCCCGGGCCGGTTAAAATGTGGAGGCCCTTTAAAGACTCAAGAAATGTTATTCCTCGCTGGCTTCTAAAAAAAAGGTCATCGAAGTAGAAGCCGATGCAGAATTGTGTGCATTTTGTAGTGGTTTGTGGGGGCCCCGGGCCGCGGCCCCGATAGCCCTTATGTAAATGCGGCCCTGTTAACGCGTATAATCTATAATATTTGTATAATATATGAACATGTTACCAAATGTAATCTCTAGATGTTATATTCTTATAATCTCCAGGCATTAATTTGTCACATCTCAGATTTTAAGATATCCAGGCGTCTGTGTAGTCTCAAAGGGTATGTCACATCGTGGTGCGTGTCATACGATATGCATCCGTTCATCTTATTATAGCCACTTTCCTGCTTATTGTGTGTTTAAAAAATCGAAATTTGTTTCAAGTTCTACTTTCGAGCTCGGCTATCAAAATTTTGTATAGTTTTATAAATAAGTTTGCAAAAATTATTATATATATATATATATATATATATATATATATATATTTGAGGTTATCTAATGGACCAGGATTCTAATATAGATATTAGATTTTTAAATCTTGAATTATAGATTTTATTATCTCTGTTCAGATTCTCAATGACTGATTCACAATATTATATTTAGACTATTATCTTTCAGTGTATCCTTCGATGCTCATTCTTTAAATCTGTACGTGCCATTTGAAACTTTTTCATTTTCGCAGCATCTGCCTTTTGTGGATTATCACTTTTATGAGTTTGTTCCTTTCGCTTTAAGGAATGTCTGTACGGATGAAAGAATGGAAGTTCTAAGCTTGAGACCTCTGAATTTGAAGGATCATCAAGGAGGTTACGAGAGCATCTGTATAAATAAACCCTAGGTTGCCGATCCGCTGGCGACAACCACTTAGAATGTTCATTTGCACCTTTCTTGCAACTAATATCTCAGTACCTAGGCCTGCTTGATCCTTCTTCTTCAGGACACGTACGATGTTGCCAATATTCTAAATTTTTACTGTATTTAATTTTACCTTTCTGGCAACATTGGAATTTTCTAGGTCCCTTGCGAGCATTGCATTCGAAGACCAGTGTTCTCGGAGACGCGAAAGAGTGATGAACTAACCGAATGATGAATGATAAGCGAACTGTATAGTGAATATTGTTAACTTCACAATCTCTGAGTGTTCTTTTTTCTTGCATCAATTTTCTGTACCATTTCAATAATCAGTGATGTGACCTAGATGTAATTTAAAATAAATCAGTTTTTAACGGCATCTCTATTTGATTTAATAAAATGAAATTGAACTTTTAACAAAGCACGTTAGTAAGTTTTACGCGTGTAAACAATCTCAGATTATAATGTTTAATAATCCAAGATATTATCCTGTAATATCTATTTCTTAATATTTATAGATTGTAGTTTTAATAATCTGGATCGCTGTCCCATAGTTAATAGTCTAAGATTAAACATAAAACATTAAACATCTGGTAACATATTTTTTATTATCGGGTATAATCAATTTTTCTCAGTGTGTGTCAATATTATAGGTCAATTTTTTTTTGTCTCGAATCAAGGAATCTTTTTTATATCAGTGTTGAATTGTATTAATGAAATAAGTTGAACTGTAAAAAACTGATTTTTCAAATATTATACATGGCCATACACTCTAAGAAAAAGTTTATTAACAGTGAAATTACGTTCCTTTCAGAATGCATCCTTTGAAATTAAGCAGATTTCTTTTGTCCGTCAATAGAATCGTTTCACTGTTCAAAGACTTATCCGTTAAATGCAAAACGAAAGTAGTTTTACTGATAAACGATTTCTTTTGACTTTAAAAAGAATTCCTTTAACTATTAAAGGATTTCATTTGTTGGCTAGCGGAGAAAGTGCGCCTGCGCATGAGTGAATTTTTTCACTGCACGATTTATTTATTAGTTGATAAAGTGAGTGGAAAAACGAACGAAATGATGTCGAAAATGGATTACTTCAAAAAATTAGGAATCCCAGATTGTGACGCAAAAACTTTGGAAGGTACGTGTACTGAAAGAACAATTTTTGATCCGCATAACCTCACCTTTCATTGATTTGTACGCTTTTGACAATCAAAGTATACATTTTTCTTTATTGCTTTTGACAATCAAACGTTCGTAAGACGTTCTTTATGAAATGATTTTGTAAAGCGTCGATTTTATATCGATTTTTATATTTACATTCACCAAAGTTCGGCTTTTGTACATTTGTTGCACGTGATATCATGCAATAAATTTTCTTTTAACGTTCAAATTATTCTTTCTTTTGTCGGACAATAGATTTCACTTAAAGATCAAAGGAAATCCTTTCACAGTTAAAGGATAGGATTTGAAACGACAATCCTTTAACTGTGAAAGGATTTCCTCTCATGCCAATTTTGAATGGAAAATCCTTTAATAGTGAAAGGAATCGTTTGACAGTTAATGAAAACATTTTTGTTATAAAAAGCTCAGTTTGAAAATATTATGAAGTTCTACTGTTAGAAAGCTTCCTCTATGAGGAAGCAATAAGATATTAGTTATTAACATGTTGTGATAGGCAAGTATTACCAAACGCGTTGTTATGTTAAGGATATATTTATAAAGAGCTGTGATATAATACTGAAGAACAAAAATTAAGAACCATTAATAACGATATAAAATGTTTAAGGAAAAAAGAGAGATTTACTGTAAAATAGAAATGATTACAACATAACCTAATTCATACTTACTTTTGACGAAGAAAATATTGATCTTACTGCAAGGGTGGTTTCTGGAGTATGTTAGGATATCATCCCATGGGTCATTGAGTTTATGAAATATAATCAGTGAGGCCATAAAGTTTCCTCTCTTCGGAAATTTGTCGTTCATTCATAATAGGAGATAAACAAACATTTATAACACCCTTTACGTTAAACTTGGATCGCTTTTACTGCAAGGGTGGTTTCTTGAAGATATTCGTATATCATCTCCTGGGTCCGTGAATTGTTAAAAAAATCAATGGGGCAACAAAATTATATTACTTTAGAAATTTGTCCTTCTTTCTTAGTAGAAGATAAACAAATAATTTTACACTCCTTAAATTAAATTTCGATCGATCTCGCTGCAAGGGTGGTTTCTAGAGGATCATAGGATATCATTCCCTGGGTCACTGAGATTCTCAAGAAAAACAGTGGGGCCATAAACTTTTATCGCTTCGGAAATTTGTCGTTTTTTCATAGTAGATAAACAAATATTATTAAAACCCTTTGAATTAAATATTTATACATATTACTGCGAGGCTGGTTTCTTAAGAATCTTAAAACATCATTCCCCAGGTCATTCAATTGATAAAAAAGTCAGTGGGCCAAAAACTTTTATAACTTTGGAAATTTTTTGTTCTGTCTTTGTAGGGGATGAACAAACGTTGAATTTTGATCACTTTTGCTGCAAGAGTGGTTTCTTAAGGATATCAGGATATTACCTTATGGGTTTTTAACTTGTTAAAAAATCAGTGAGACAAAAAAGTTTGATTACTTCGTAAATTTTTCCTTCTATCTTAGTAGGTGATGAGCAAATATTTCTAAAACCCGTTAAATTAAATTTTAATCGATCCCACTGCAAGGGTAGTTTCTAGAAGATGTGAGGATATCATTTTCTGGGTCATTGAGTTGAAGAAGAAATCAGTAGGGCCAAAATCTTTTATTGCTTCGGAAATCGTATGATCTTTCATATTATGAAACTGAAGTTTGCAATGTTTATGATAAACGAAAAAAAGCTAGAAAAATTGTTTTCTCAAACCAGCTCAAGCCAAAAAAGTTTCATTCCCTTGCTAATGTGGAAAACATCCCAGTTCAACTCCTGACAATTAAAATATTCACCAAAAATACAATACATAATTCGAAAGTCTGGAATTTTCTTTTTTTTGTTAATCTTTGTGCATCGAATAGAATAATTTTGTGTAAGAAAATTTCTGACTTCAGAATTATTGTAGTTTTGTGGAATTTTTTAAGTGTTAGGGGATGATTTGGGGAGTGTTACACATTAGCTAAAGGAAGGTAACAGTTTTTAAGCAATTTTTTTGCATCGAATAAAATAGTTTTGTTAATTAAAATTGTAGACTTTCGACTGACTGTATTTTTGGTGATTTTCGAGTTTTTAAGGGGATGAATTGGGATGTGTTCCACATTAGGTAGGGAAATTAAACTTTTGGAGCGATCTTTGCGCACCTGATAAAATAATGTGTTTAAAGAAAATTGCAGACTTTAAAATAATTGTATTTTTGTGAATTTTGTAAGTGTTACACTCTAAGAAAAAGTCTATTAACAGTAAAATTACGTTCCTTTCAGCATGTGTCCTTTGAAATTAAGCAGATTTCTTTTGTCCATCGATAAAATCGTTTCACTGTTCAAAGACTTATCCGTTAAATGCAAAACGGAAGTAGTTTTACTGATGAACGATTTCTTTTGACCTTGCCTGCGCATGAGTGAATTTTTTCACTGCACGATTTATTTATTAATTGATAAAGTGAGTGAAAAAACGTGCGAAATGATGTAAAAAATCGATTTCTTCAAAAAGTTAGGAATCGCAGATTGTGACGCGAAAACTTTGGAAGGTACGTGAACGGAAAGAACAATTTTTTATCCGTATAACCTCAGTTTTCATTGATTTTTACGCTTTTGACAATCGAAGTAGAAACGTTTTTTTATTGCTTTTGACAATCGAAAGTTCGCAAGACGTTCTTTGTCAAATGATTTTGTAAAGCGTCACATAAAAGAGAGAGTGAGGAGGGCAAATGTGGTGATGAGGCAGGTGTGGCGGTTGGGAAAGAAGTTATTCGCAGATGATTTTGGAAGGAGAATGAAATTGTTTGACTCACTAGTGATGAGTGTGCTATTGTATGGAGTAGAGGTGTGGGGATGGAGGAAAGCGAAGAGGTAAATAGGACACAGGAGAGGTATGTAAAGTGGACACTGGGGCTGGCAAGGAACACGCCTAATTATATTGTCAGGAGGGAGACGGGGAGAACGAGTGTAGGGATTATAGCGGGGAGTCGGGCGTGTAAATATGAGGAGAAATTTTGGGAAGAGGGGGGAAGTAAGCTGGTTAGGGAGTGTTGGTAGGAGAAGGAGAACAGGAGAGGGGGTGGGAAGATGGAGGTTGAAAGAGAAAGGTATTTTAGAACGAATGGACTGCAGATGGATGAAGTGAGAAGGATGCATGAGGAAGGAAAGAAGGTATATGAGTTGGTTAAGAAAAACAGCATGGAGAGAGAGAAGACAGCAGGGGAAGAGAGAATAAGAGAGACAAGGTTTAATGGGAACTATGTGTGGATTATGCCAAGGGCGAGAGCGCAATATTTGTGTGAGAAAGGAGAGAAAGGAAGTCAGGAGCTTATAGCGAGGATGAGATGTGGGTGCATGGAGGGTTTTAATAGGTTCTGACTCGCTAGGGAAAAGAGGATGTGTGAACTATGTGGGAAGGGGGAGGCAGAAGTGGAGCACTGGTTGTAGGAGTGCGTACAGGTGGAAAGGAGTGGGATAAGCATGGAGGTATTGATGCATGAAAGGGGGGACAAAAGGGCAGTAGCATGGGTAAAGGGAGTGTTGTGTAAGATGGTGGAGAAGAGAAGGAAGGGGGAAGAGGAATGGAGAAGGAAAGATTGTAAATAGAGGAGGAAGTAAATATAAGTAAATGTAAATATTGTAAATAGTAGATAAGTATTAGGGATTAGCCGCGGAGGCAGAGTTTGGTAATGCGAGGCAAACCAAGAAAGTAGGGACATGCGTGCGAGGCGAGGCGAAGCGAGGAAGGCAATGCGATAAGAGCGAGCCGCGTTAGAGATAAGGTGTGCAAGAATGTTAGTTTTAAGGGTTAGTTTTAAGAAAATTCTATAAAAAAATGGAAGTGTAAGCAAGTCAATTTTTTAAGGCCAGCACGCTAAAAAATAAACGTTTATATATCTCTATCGATTTTATCTTTACATTCACCAAAGTACGGCTTTTGTACATTTCTTGCACGTGATATCATGCAATAAGTTTTCTTTTAACGTTCAAATTATTCTTTCTTCTTTCCGACAATAGATATCACTTCAAGATCAAAGGAAGTCCTTTCACAGTTAAAGGATAGCATTTGATACGACAATCCTTTAACTGTGAAAGGATTTCCTCTCATGCCAATTTTGAATCGAAAATCCTTTACTAGTGAAAGGAATCGTTTGACAGTCAATAGTCTGTTTTTAGAGTGTAGGGAATTAATTGGGGTGTGTTACAGACTGGATAGGGGGGTAAAACTGTTTGAGAAATTTTTGTGCATCGAATAAAATAACTTTGTGAAAGAAAAGTGTAGACTTTCGACTTATTGTATTTTTTGTAATTTTTTATTTTTTGGGGGATGAACTGGGGTGCGTTACACATTTACTAGGGGGATGAAACTTTTTTGGCGTTATTTAGCCGGTGAATGAAATTATTTCCTTAAAAAATAGTTCAGACTTTTGCTGGTTTGAGAAAATTTTTTTTGTTTTGTTTTTTCGTATATCATAAACGTTGCAAACATCAATTTCATTTTCTCAGTAGGGTTAAAAAAAATGCTAGCATCCTTCCAAGTAAATTGAAATTAGGGTATCTGCAAGGGATGGTTGGTGAAAAGTTGATAAAAAAATGATGGGGCTCCAAGAACTTGATAATTGCAAAAAATCATTGATCTCTTTGAGAACGCGATAGAGAGAAAAATGGCTTATACTCTTCTAAGCAAATTTAAATGAGTGACCTTGAAATGTGGGTTTCTGGGGCATGATCCAAACGCATCTATTGAAGAAGTGCGTCACTAAAAGAATTAGGATGTTCTTATTATTCTCCGGAATCATTTCATTTCCTGAATTACGACAGTTGAACATAAAAATATGATCCCTGATAATTGTTTTAGAGTAATTTTATTTTGATCGTTATTTTTGTCGTTATAAAAAAACATGCCCTTGCAGGATTCACTGTCTACAAATATTTTTTGCGAAATCTTCTATCGTAATTTTTAACTTGTAGGATTTTTCTAAGTGCAGCAGTCTAGTCCCTAGTTAGTATCCCTAGGGTATGACTTTAGTCCAACTATTCATGCAAGGGTTGTATACCTCCTTTCTTTTAGTAATCGAACTTTACCTTTCAGTCTGTGTCGGGAGAATCTGTTTTTTTACTCGAAATGCTAACGCAGTGCCGCGCTCTCCCCCCCACCCCGGCACGGCGCGCCGTTTTTTACATGGAAGCGAGCGCCGAGGTGGAAATTGTTGCAGAAGATCCGGTAATCACTAACACATCGTTGGGTTGACGCTCACACACACACGCACGCACACTCCTGATTGGTCCAGCATACAAAATTTATAACTCAGAAACTAAAACTTCAACTGATTTTTGGAAAAGGAATTTTCGAATTACTTTTTGTTTGTTTATACAGCCATATAAGTCCGGACACTTGAGTCTGGGACACCCTGTATGGGGTGTTTTATAAATTATATACAGGGTTTTTTTTTAACTTGATACATCGGATTATCTCGAAAAATACGCATCCTATGAAAAAAATGTCCGTAATAAAAACTTTTTATTTTCGAGGGGGAAAAGCGAATTTGAAGAAATGTACCCTAGCCCACCCCCCAGGTTAGGGTGTGGTGGGGTAAATTTTTATTTTTTTCGCGAATCAACAAAAATTTCCTAGGGGGGTGAGGTGGGTTAAATTTTTTCAAAGTCGCTTTTCCCCCTCGAAAATAAAAAGTTTTTGTAACGGATATTTTTTTCATAGGATGCGTATTTTTTGAGATATTTTCATGTCTCAAGTTAAAAAAAACACCCTATATATATAATTAATTAATTTTTAATTCCTTTTAATTCCTTGGGATTCGAACCGAAGGGCCTATGACAAAGCCACCGGACGCGTCCTCGGGTTGCGGATAGAGGGTCCCTGTACCAAGGGTTTCTGCTGAATATGGTTACAATAATTAATAAGCAGTCGCGGACAATTGTCCAGGGATGGTCCCGAAGGAATAACCCCCAAGCGGAGGCGTAACAACCGTGCCGAAAGCTGAATGGCACCTGGGTGTGGTGTCTCAAACGGTGACTCTGGGATACCGGGCGACCTCTCAGAGTATCAGCCTTATCCTTGCACGCGGGGCTCTACAAGGATGGACTAACCCTTTTCCCTAGCTGCTCGTGGGAACAACAATGAGAACACCAAACATAGTTGTAGGAAGTGCGGTTCAAAACAATCGAACGCGCAGGGCTCCCGACAATGGGTCGGACAACAATGCCGACTATCCTAGAGTTGGGGGAGCCAATCAAGACGGAGTCAATGCGATTGACCGGCGAAATCTCGTTACTTTTGAGTGGACGGATCGACTCAGGGACGACCTGCTGGAGTGCTATGATACCAGTATGGCCCCTGAACGAAAAGGTTACATGGCGCGACTGCATGCTCTGTGGTGCGAGAAACACCCAGAGCTCTCGGATTTTTCGCAAAAACGGCTGCGAAACCGTGCCGAGGACCTCCGGAAAAGGGGTTATATAAGCGGAGCGCCTACACAACCGCAGCCAGAACAAGCCGGCAACAGAGAAAGAGAGGCGACACTGAGACCAGCCTCGAACAGGCATCCAATAGAGGGAGAACGATGCTTCAAGACCCGGAGAAACATCAACATTCAGGTTTCTCCCAAGCCCAAAGATCTGACTGAACTGGATGATGAGCTTCGTGGAGACTTTTCCGAAGAATCCGACCTCTGGACTATCAATTGTAGTGTGTACAATGCAGCGAGAACTTTGGCAGATGCAAACCGTAAAACAAAACCAACGGTTGATCATAAGACCAAAAGACGAATGCATCAACTTAGCACAAAGATAGGCTGGGCAAGACAGTACGCGTCCCGCATTCAGTGTGTGATTGACTACATAACATCTGGCAGGACTTTCACTGCCAAGTTTCGACAGTTCACGCGCGAACTGCGGATCCGTCATCACACAATCAACAAGTCAAAGCTACTGACCATCAGGCAGCATATTGTTGACAGAATACGAGTACTATCTGACGCTAGGAGAAGTCTAGAGCGGAGAGAGAGGTGGGTCAGAGAAAATCAACAGTTTTCGTCTGACCCATCTCGACTCTTCCAAGACCCTCCAGTTACTGTCGACCATCCGCCCAAACCAGAGGAGGTCGAAGCATTTTGGAGAGAAGTCTACGAAGTCCAACATCCACTTAAAGAAGGCTCAAAGAACATAAACAGCTTCAAGGAGCTGTGCAATGCCCTCATCACAGCTGAGGAGGAATGCCCACCTATCACTACCGAGGAGGTGAAAAACGTATTAAGAGGCATGAAGAACTATTCCGCTCCGGGACCAGATGGCATCAAAACCTTCTGGTGGAAGAAGTTTCCTTCAACCCACCAGCACCTGGCCCGAATTTTTACCTCATATCTAAAGTCGGAAGAGCCTATTCCGGGGTGGTTGGTGGAAGGGCGCACAGTGCTCCTGCCGAAGACGGGCAACTTAGCTGACCCTAAGAATTACAGGCCAATAACTTGTCTGAACACACTGTATAAGATCTTCACAGCTATCCTAAATGATAGGATTGTTCGGACAATTGGACCTGTATGGCGAGAGATGTATGAACAACGTGGCTCAAAGAAAGGCGTAGCGGGATGTCGGGAGAACTTGCTCATCGATAGATGTGTCTGTAAAGACGCAGCATACTATCAGCGATTTCTATCGATGGCCTGGATTGATTACCGGAAAGCTTTCGATTCAACCTCCCATAGACTTATCATCTGTCTGTTGGAAAGCCTAAAGGTTCATCCACACATCGTGAGATGCATAGAGACATTAATGCCGCTTTGGAAAACCAGATTTACTATCTCATCTGGAAAACATCGTGTGATCACTAACAGCATCACCTTTCAGAGAGGTGTATTTCAGGGCGACACCATGAGCCCTCTCCTCTTTTGCCTCACATTATTGCCACTATCTCTCGCACTTCGCCATTCCGAAGGGTATCTCTGCGGAAAACCTGGAAACCGAAAGCATAAGGTCACTCATGTATTTTACATGGATGATCTTAAGATCTATGCTAGGAATCAAGAGAAACTACATCTAGCTCTGAAAATTGTCAAAGAGTACACTCAAGAGATTGGAATGGAATTCGGGTTAGAGAAATGCGCCAAGGTTAATTTGAAGAAAGGAAAACTTAATGGCATCCCCGAAGATCCTGAGCTCGTTGACAGAAGCGCTATACGACACCTTTGCGCTGGAGAGACCTATACATACCTGGGCGAGCCACAGAGCCGCATTCAGGACGCGACATCTATAAAGGATACTCTCCGATGCAGATACAAACGTCTCATCCGGCAGATTTGGTCTTCCGAACTGTCGGCGAGAAACAAAGTATCTGCAACGAACATGCTTGCCGTCCCGGTAGTACTCTATTCATTTGGAGTGGTTCCATGGACGAAGGACGAGCTCAGATCCCTTGATATCGGGACGCGAAAGGTTTTGCACATGAACAAGAGCATGCACCTTAAGTCTTCTGTTCCGCGACTTTACATCTCACGCCGCCTAGGTGGTCGCGGAATACTGAATCTTGAATTTCTTCACAACAGACTCATTCTGGGTACAGCACATATAGTTGCAAATGGACAAGACCCTCTTCTTAAAATGGTCAGGAAACACGAAGAAGTGGGAAAAGGGGCGTTTCTGTACAAAGCAGCGGAGGAGGCTGCTGAAACACTCGGCCTTGACTTCAATACTAGGGGTGAGCAAAATGCATCAAATCTTATCCATCTTGAATACTCACTCCTGAAGGCCCGGATTAAGAAAGCACAGGAGAAAGACTTCCACGAACAGCTCCTCGACAAGAGGATGCACGGCATCTTCCACAGAAATGTGGAAGATCAGTCGATGTCGTATGAGCTAACGTTTGCTTTCCTTAGGTCACCCGGATTGAAGTCGGGCACGGAGGGCTTCATTTTGGCATGTCAAGACGGTGTCATTTCCACTCTAGCATACCGTCGCCACATTTTGAGCCAAGACATTCCCGATGATAGTTGCAGAGCGTGTCATGCACACCCGGAGCATCTAGGACACATACTATCTAGTTGTCCAACTCATGCGGGAACGACCTACATCCAAAGGCACAATGCGGCACTAAGAGTGCTTTATTACCATCTCTGTCACTCTTATGGCATTAGCCCAAATACCTCTCCGCTAAACGCTCCTAGAGAAATAGAGTCAATTGTCGA